>APFE030594684.1:0-13531 GCA_000404065.3 Pinus taeda | reverse complement strand
TAGCTATAATGGTTATATTAATTATTTAAACTCGGTTGGGACGAGGCCAAAAACAACCATCAATACAATGTTCAGAAATACTTTTAGTTATAGATATCCTTTCCTTACATAGGTGTAGATTTACTCTAGATTACGGGATCGGGATCCATGTAGATTCTTCATCATTCTTTCTGAAAGCTCCTTACGGCAGGAGGCATGCCGGTTTGCTTTTGCGTCTGCTTCCTTATTTGAGCCATGTAGAATATGGAAAAGAAGGTAGGAGGAGAAATCTTGGAGCACATATCTTAGCCTTTGAAGTGTCTTGTTGAGCGGCAGATTGCTGAAGTGGTCCTCCAAGTTTAATATATTTATCAAAATTTCTGAGTCCCCGAATACTTGTATTTCCTTATTGCCTTTTTCAAGTGTTATCTAACAGTTTTTTAGCAGCCTAAGGATTTCTGCCTGATTGTTGGTTCTCTATCCAAGGCCCCAGCTGAAGCTATCTTCTCGAATTCCCTCTGAGGAGTAGATCACTCCGCCTACTCCTGCTATCCCTATATTGCCTTTGGAGGCACCATCAAAAAATATTGTTGTTTTACCCTGTTTCCTCCACCAATCTTGAAAATCTGAGTGCGTTTCTCGTAATCTCCATACAAGAGTTTTACTGGGGTAAGTGGTGTTCTTTATCCTGTCTCGAAAAATATATGTTCCCATCCATTTCTTTTCTTCAGGGAGAAGCGTGTTATCATTTTTAAGGGGGTGATTAGCCATAGTCTCGACGAGTAGTGCTTTTGCTTTTGCTGCCACCTTCAATGGGGAATTTGAAATGTTGTTGAAGATTTTATCATTTATGGCAAGCCATATTTTCTAGTAGACGTATTTAGGAATTACTTTCTAGATTCTATTCCATGTTGTCTTTCTTTGGGTCCTGTGAGGATATCACATTCTCCAGGTGCTGAAAAGGTTAACTATTTTGACTTGCGATGGGGTAGAGACATTGAGACCTTGGAGGATGCAGTCCCAGAGTTCTTGAGCAAAAGTACAATCCATGAACACATGCTCCATGGTTTCATGAGCTTTGTAGCAGAGAGAGCATCAATGTGGCCTGTGAATGCCTCTTTTACTCAAATTGTAGCCAGTTAGCACTTTCCCATGCATTAATACCTAGGTGAAGAAGTTTATATTGGGAAGCCCAAGAGGATGCCAAATCTGTTTCCACACCGATCCAGTGTGGTTCAAAGGTTGCTGTGCTTGAAGAGAGGAAAATCCATGCCTTACCTTGTAAATTCCAGTCTTTCCCCATCCCCATTTAACCGGTAGACGCATGTGAACCGGTGCCAGGCCCATTAGCGCTTCTTCCAGGAGAGTCTTTTGACTATGTAGTTGTTCAGGAACTCGTGGAATTTCCAAATTTCTCCATTTTTCGGAGTCATCCCAAGTCGAAATATCTGCCAGGGTGAGGATTCCTTGCTGCATGAGGAAGTTCCTGATTTCTTTGATTGCTTCATTTTTTCTTAGAGGCGACTGTCCCATTATGATGTCTTGCCACAACGTCATGTATTTTCCATTGCCTGGGATGGGATACAAGTGATATTGAAAGAATTCGAGCTCCCAATGGAAGAGGTAGCATATTGATGTCCCTTTGATGTTGTTATCTATCTGAATGTTTCTTAGCCTTGAGCCTTTTAGATATTTTTTTATGACCTGACTGACAAGGTGTTTGCTATTTGAGAAGACGGTCCAGAGTATTTTGCCTTCAAGAGCTAGATTGGCAAGGTATGGGTCTCTTATTTGCAGGCCTCCTTCATAGATGGGACATTTAACTATATCCCAATTCACTAAATGGAATTTTATTTGATTTCCTCTTCCTCCTCTCCACAGAAAATCCATGATCATTCTGGAGATTTGTTTTGAGATCTTCTTTGGAGCCAGTAGAAAGGAGGCCTGATAAATTGGTAGGGAGGACAAAACAGATTTTATAAAGATGATTTTGCCAGCATTGGTGAGCCATTGCCCTCCCCAAGCTGTAATCTTGGACTTAATTTTGCCTATTAACTCTTTCCACAACAATAATTTGTTAGAGCCCAGGGTTATTGGTAACCTGCGATATTTGATTTTATGCTAAGAAGCATATCCCAAAAAGCCTAAGGAGTACGTTATTCTCTGAATTGCTTGTTGATCCACATTCCACCCATATATTGCACTTTTCTTTTATTTATAATTGCTCCTGATATGCTGCAACCTTTTTGAAGGATTCTGCTGTAAACTTTGGCTATCTTAATGGAGGCTCCACCCATAAGAAGAGAATCGTCTATGAATAATGCATGGCTGAGAGGCTCTAGCCCTTTCGTCAACCTGACTCCTGGAGTTGTCACTACTTTCTTTTCAGCTATCAATTTTCTGCTTAACGCGTTTTCCATCAGTATGTACAAGAAAGGGGAGAGGGGGAAACCTTGCCTTATTCCCCTCGAGGCTTGAAAATAGTTTGCTGGCCTGCCATTAACTAAAGGTGCTATCCATGGATTTTCAATACAAGCTTTAATCAAATTGAAAAAGTTAGAGCTAAAACCAAAGGAAAGGAGGACTTTGTACAAGAAAGAAAGATTTACTTGGTCGAATGCATTTGCCATGTTGAGCTTTATGAGCATACCATGCCCCTGCCGAAGGTAACTAGAGTGTATGACTTCTTGCACCTGTATTACATTGTCTAGTATGTGTCTCCCTTTGACAAAGCCTCCTTGGGTGGGAGAAATGAGTTTCCCAAGCAATGGCTTGATTCTGTTTGCCAACAATTTTGTTAGTATTTTGTATAATGCATTGTAGAGCAAGATTGGCCTAAACCTGTCAAAAGTGCCCGGATACACTTCTTTTGGTATTAATGCAAGGAAGTTAGAGTTAGTACCACCTCCCACTTTTGATTTTTGATGAAAAGATTTAATCATCCTTAGAAGATCAGTTTTTATTATTTCCCAGCAAATTCTATAAAAATGAATTGAGAAGCCGTCAGGTCCTGGTGCCTTGTCTGGTTCCATGGACCATATTACTTTACAGATTTCTTCCTCGGAGAAAGGCTTCGTAAGAATTGTGTTGTCCTCGTTGCTTACCAAAGATGGAATGTGGGAGAGAAATTCCGAGATGACTTCTTCACTCCCATTCCCATCCTCTTTATACAGATTCTAGAAATGATCATTTTCTACCTTTTTTAGCTATTCTTGACCTTTGAGCACAGTCCCATCTGAGCAAGTGATTTCAGAGATGTGATTTCAAGATAGCCGGGCTCTATATTGCCTATGGAAGAAAGAGGTACTTCGGTCTCCAGCTTTAAGCCACAAGCTACGAGACTTAAGCCTCCAAGTCTCTTCTTCATGGTGGAAAGCACAAAATGATTTGATTTGGGCACTTGTTCTTTTTCTAAATCTGAAGCAGAGATCTCCTTACTTTCCAAATCCATTTGCAGATCTGATAAAAACTGAATTGTCTCCTTTCTATTGCTGGTAGGAGAATTTGAAGGTTCTTTAATCCATTTTTTTCAGAGCTCTCTTGGTTATTTTTAGTTTCTACTCCCACATGAAGCTGGGAGATCTTGTCACGGGTATGGACCATGCCTCCAGAACAATTTCCATGAACCCTTCTTTCCCTGACTAAAGCGGGTTGAATCTAAAGAGGATAGGGCCAAAATTTTCTTCCTCTTCCAGCTGTAAGAGAATAGGTTTGTGATCGGAGGTTAGCTTTGGGAGAATTTTCGAGGAGATCAATATTTTTCCTAGCAATAAAGAGCTCCATGCTAGGAAATGATCTAGGTGAGCAGAGATGTGTTTTGCCCCAACACTATTGTTTTTCCAGGTGTAAAGACCTTTATTCGGTTTGAAGTCAAGAAGATCCCAATGAAGTATTATCTCCTCTACTAATGGAAGCATTTGGTACCTGCCACTATTTCCACCTCTATATTCTTTTGGATCAATGACAAGGTTGAGATCTCCAACCACTATTATATTATGAGGGGAGTAAATGTCTAAGAAATCAGATAAGGTCTGCCAACATTCTTTCTTCTCTGTAAGGTGGAATGGAACATAAAGGTTGAAGAGAGAGATGGAGAGCTTACTAGAGAGGTGTTGAGGTTTGGTGAATATCCAATGTTGGGTCTCAAAGGAGCTTTGTAGTTGATATTTTTCCTCTGATCACAATGTTGCTAGGCCACCAGAGGAACCTCTTGCACTAATGACCTTTCCTGCATTTTTTCCCCATTTTAATTTGCTGATCTCAAGAAGGGTTTCCCCTTCAATCCTAGTCTCTTGGAGCATGAGGATCTCGGGAGTTTCTATTTTCAGAAGATCTTTGACTACTTTAGCTTTCGAAGGGTTCCCGAAGCCTCTACAATTCTAAGAGACTAGTTTCATTATTTAATGGGATTGAAGTGAGTTGATCCCCCCTTAGAGGGCATTGTTCTGGTGTTTCTCTTGATAGACATTTCAATGGTGGATTTGTTGCCTTGCATTTTTTGCCTCTCCGCCTCTTCTTCCCTAACTTCCTGATGAGATTTCCTTCCAACTATTTTAGAGGGTCTCTCAAATGTTTCGTCTTTTGATGACCCAAAGGTTTCCGGGGGTTTTTTTTCCTTGTCATTTCTGCATATGTAGGTGAGGAGGAGGTTCCTTCTGGGGAGGCAAGTTGGGTTACTTCCATGTTCTTCTTTTCTTCTTCGAGTGAAGGAACTTAACGTTCAATCTCCTCTATATCTTTTTTTTGAATTTTAATTGAAGTGTTGAGGGTTTCGAATGGGTTTATTGAGGTTGGTGTCTTTGGTTGTTCTCCTCTTCCTTTCGTTTGAACCATTCCTATTAAGGGAGTTCTAGACTCCATCGGTACATCTTTCCCTTTATTCTTGTTACTCACCTTGGCCTGGACTGCTTTCTACACCTAGATCCATTTTTCTCCTTGCAACTTCTCTAGATTTTCCTCCATTTTTTTTTGCAGTATCTTGTGAAATGCCCATATTCATGGCAATTTATGCATTTGAATGCTAGCTTCTCGTAGTCTAACTGTTGGATATAATACCAGTCTGCTATTGTTAACTTTATGGCTTTAGGTCTCTGCTCTATCTATATATTTTCCCAGGGTGTTACCAATTGTTTCTAGTGACTTTGGGTTCTAGCAATGCAGTGGAATGTGAGGGAGGCGCACCCACACTAGAACTGTTGACGGGACATCTTGTGTTGGATCGAAATCTGGTAACCATGAGTTTAGATTAGACCCTGAGGACCCATGTAATATGGTCCATTCCTAAAGATGAGATTTCTGTCTTCTACTGAATAAAAAAGAAAGACAAAAAATCCCTTACCAACCAGGAAACTTCTGATGCCTTCCTTTACTAGTGGTTTCCAGTTCCTCTGTACCCACGCCTCAACAGCCTTGGGGGAAGGCCATATTTTTACACAATAATTTGTCATTGTCCTCATCTCATTCCCTCTGATGTGTCTTGTGTCAAATAAACATGTTCATATCTTCCCACCAATGTAAGAAGATTAAGCAAATTCTCTTTGATGCTGCAAGTTGACCCTCATTCGCTAAGTTTTTGCCTCGTCACGAGTAAACCCTTAATATATGTGGCGGTCCCTTGTCATAAATGGTCTCACCGTGACCTCGTTGCAGGTGTACATCTGTTTCCCACGACAGTTGGATTTCTGGGCCCGACGCGAGGCTATTACCTTTATATTGCGACGATGGGTCTGCGTGCATTGTCTCCTAGCGATGCCATCGCAGAGACTTAGTTTACAACTAGCGACAATCTAGATTGGGCGAATTTGTTCTAACAGTTGGCCTTCTGGATGTCTCTAGACCTGGTTGTTGGGTCAGTTTGGGTCGCCTTTCCCCCTCTGGGATGGTAGTTCCATTTTTTGTGCTACCTTCCTTGAGGATAAGCTCCCTCTCCCTCATTTCATGGAGACTCCTTCTCGTATAAAATCACTCACCATTATTATGATTTGCTAGTCCTTTGGTTGGACAGTGTTGCTAGTGCTTTTGAGTTTGATAGATAACTTTGGTGTGAGTGTGACAAGAGTGATATTTCTAATAATTTGTAAGAGGTTGTAGAGTGCCCTTAGCTTTGTATTAAATCTTGTGAGTGAGAGAGAGATATTGTTTGTTTGGGAGACCCATCCTTGAGAGTGAATGCTTGAAAAAACATACTGGATGGACCCTCTGAGAAGGCTTGTGACGTCAAGACTTGGTTGTAAGCTTTTCTCTTGATTCATTATTAATACAATCAATGATGATTTCATATGTCTTGTATGTAATTTACTTGATAGCTCATGATTTCTTGACTTTATGAGTAAATAGATCATTGTTGTTTCTCGGTTACATGTTCTGTTGTTTTCTTGTGGTGTTTTAGGTTGATTGCTCATTAAGGAGAAGGAAACGGAAAGCAACGCAACGAAACTTCATCAACCACCGGTTTGAGGTAGGTCTCCAACGATGATTGTTTAAGGGAATCAATTATTGTTTTGTCTTTGCTGTGAGTAGACCCACTCTAGGGTTAGTGGGGTTGCCTTTGTCCGCAGAGGGAACACTTTCCTACTTCACAAGTTGGCGACTCTGCTAGGGAGTCCTTTGTATGTTTGTCCTTGTTTTCTTTTGTTTGGTTTTGATTTAGTGTCTCTCGATCTTTGGGGTTGAACCATCAAGCTTTGGGGTTACCTGGGTCAATTTGGGAAATCCTTTTACTGTCTGTAAGGATAGTCTATTTTTTTTTGGGAGTTTTCATTCACTTTCCATTGTTTTTAAGTTTGTCACTGGAAAAACCTTAACAGTCACGCTGACATCACCCTTTCTCTGTTTTATAATTCTGTGCATCACTAAATCTTGTCGTACAGTCGCAACAATTCCTGAAAGCGACTTGTCGCAGAAGAGATGTGTACTATCACGATGACGTCTCTCTATTGCTACGACTAGTGGCTGATCATCCCTAGTTGCTGGTGTTATGCCCACAACGATTCCTGTAGAGTTTTTTTTTCAATTCTACCCCCTAAATTCACCAGTCTGGTTAATCCCCTGTTGTATTTCTCTTGCCCATTAGTTTGGTTTAATTGCTCCTGGTTAAGGTACTCTCTCTTTGGCTTCATTTAGTGAATCTTGTATTTGTGACCTAGCTTTTTCAAGTTTTTGAATTATTTGGCTTGGTTGCTTGTCTGTCAAAGGTTCATCCGCAACCATCTTGTTGATTTGTTTGAGGCTTTTTCCATTGCTTGTTTCTTGCTGGTTGATGCTTAGTGTCAATTATTGAACCAATTTTGATATTGATTCAATTTTTCACCACCAGACATTTTGGATCAATCGGTTCATGCTTGCTTGTTTGTTTCTTTAAAATTCAAAGCTATCAAAACCAAAAGATTGCATTCATTTAGTATATGAAAGTGAAAGTATATTTTCATTTCAAGTTTTCATGTTTGAGAAATTGGAAGACAAACTTTAAATGCATCATTAGTAGTATTGATGCACTGTAGCAATTGATGTGTTTATGCATTGTGTCTCTTAGTGCTTGCATTTGCTGGTCTTGGTTCTGCCTTGGTTTGGGAATGATCTCTCTACCTTTCTGTAAGTAGTTGTTCATTGAAATGAAAGATGCTTTACTCATTTTAGCTGCATCCTAAGTTTTTGATATACATACGGTAAGGCCTTGAAATTGAAACATAATTCAAGATCAACTCTAAAATGAACTGAATGAACCTAACAACGCATTGGAACATAACGCACATTATTTAGAGGTCTAGGCTAGAGATGTGCTCCGGCGTCATTAAACCTAGTCACTATTGCTTTCACTTAAGGTTGGGTGATTCCTCCTTCTGTGACTCAATAGCTTCTAGTACGGACTTGCGCTCCCAGTACCGTCGAGTATATGTTGGGAGACCCCACTAGGTTATCATCCTATATCCTTAGGAAGCCGTGTCTTCCACCTTGCAAACTGTAACTCACAGAACATAACATTCAGGAAGATTGACTGCCGTACGGAAAGTCCTTGGTTTTCATATGATCGCCAAGGTGTATATGCAGTTTTACGGGTTGTTTGGTAAACCTTTTGCCTAGTTCTCCAGAGTCGTCACTTTCGTTCCTTTTCAAACTCCTTAAAAGAAAAGGTCCATCTGAGCACTTGTCCTTTCAGACTCATTAAATATTTGAAGGCGACTAGAGTCATATTTTCGTCCTTTTCTCGACTCTCTAAAGATGAAAAGATCAAGTTTTATTCCCGTGCCTTAAAATTTATTCGGCCACGTTCACATTTACCTTGTTAGATCTTGTTCATGTTTTAATTTGCGTAGGGTTATTTTCCTTACTCGTTTAGTTTTCCTTATGGTTTTTGAGTTAAATCATCATGGCGGAATCACTGATCCCGTCTCCCGTTCCAAGTGACCAAGGATATCCATCTTCCGTCACTTCTGAGGTACCGATTGTTAGGGATACTCTTCCTATCATTATGAGTATCCAATCGCTTAACTCTCACGCTCCAGAAGATGAGTCTTACGATATTCATTGGAACCCCATTTGGGAGCCTTTTGAAGAAGAATTTCCCGTTGCTCCTTCTGGTGTTTCGGTCCCGATGTCTTCCTCTGACATGGATGAGACGAACCCCATCCCGGGTGAAGAAACCTTTATGGCAAGTGGTGAAATCCCTATACCTACGGAAACTTCACCCTTCTGTCACCTCTCTTGGTATCATGTTTCCTTTACGCTATAATGCTTTAGCAGATATCATTGGTTCTAGATATCCCCTTACGAGTTCCATGTGGTCTCATACCATCACTTCGACTTCGGAGCCTTTTGCACCCTAGATTCACAATGTGACTGTCACATCTGTTTCGACTATTCCAATCGTTTGTGTGGCTTCTTCAGCCCCCGTTGTTAGTGTCATCACTGCATATTCAGTTGTGACCACTATTGGCAGACCTTCAGTTGGTCCTCCAAATAGTGGTCCGTCGACATCCACATCTAGAATTGTTAACCCTACTTGTACTGCCCCACCTTCTTCTGGGGGGGCATGTGATCAATATTTCCAAGCTCTTCAGAATCTAGATCAAGAGAATCCATTTCATTATTATGATTCTCGAAGAACCCATATTTATCACCGTAGACCCATGCCATCTCAACCTGCGGTTGAGGTTTCGATTCCGTTATCTGTTGCTTGGGGTAACCACCACTTATCATGGTGGCCAAGCACAACCTTCAAATTTTCACAGTCCACCCTATCAAGGTCAGCCGTCTCATGGAAAACAGTATTACGGGCCACCTTATCTAGGGCAACCTGTTGGCCCACAAGGACAACCCTTCCCAGGACAACCTTCGGCCTTCAATGGTTCCTCTTTCACATACTTCGAGAAACCTTTTGGCAAACCAGGACAACCTTACATCCAACAAGGCCAACCTAGTGCCCAACAAGGTCACCCCTCTAGACAAGTCGGTCAGCCTCACATCCAGCAAGGCCAACTCACTGTCTAGCCTAGTCAACCTTCTGGAAAAATTGGTTAGCCTCAAATCCAAAAAGGCAAACCAATTGTTCAGCCTACTAAACCATCTGGTCAGTCAGGAAAACCTTCAGTTGTGCAAGGTCAACCCAATACCCAGCAAGCTCAACCTTCTGGGAAAATGGGTAAACCTCAATCTCAACCGGGTCAACCTTCTAGCCAAATGGCTCAGCCTCAGTTTTCCCAAGGACATCTATCTGGGCCTGCTACACCGGGCACTCAAATGCTCATTGCTTCTCAAGCTCCACCTGATTTTCAGCCCTAGTTTGGGCTCTAGAACCAATCCGGTCTTCAAACTCAAGTTGGGTTCCAAACCCAACTTGCTTATCAAATGCGGCCTGGCCCCCAGGCTCAGTTTGGAGCCCAGTTGCCTATGGTTTCCAGTAGCCCCAAGGGCAAACTCAAATTGCCCCATACCAAAATTATACAGACACAGGTTAACCCTTATTAGAATTTTCAGCAACCATACGTTGCTTTTGTGGGTCAAGTTAGTAATCAGTGAAATGATGGGGGTCAAATCTAGGGTCAACCATCTAGTTATAGTTATAACCCCTATGGACAAAATCCCTACAGACAAAGCCCTTATGGGCTGAATCTGTCTGGAAAAAACCAATGGGGGCAAATGGGAAGGGGATGGAACTTTGGCGCTGTTTCTTACCTGCGGCCTTAGATGTCTTTCAATCCTAAATTACCCTTTTTGGCGACATTGGAATTACCAGATGTGTCCAAACTGACCAATGATCCTATTCTTCATAATCCGTATTGGCCACCGGTTCCAACTAAGATTCCTGGTGATTGTCCCAAATTCGACAGTAAGGTTGGAGAAGATAACCAAGCTCATGTCATGACCTATCACTTATGGTGTTCATCGAATTCATGGCTTGATGATTCAATCCGGCTTCGCCTATTCCAACAGACTCTCACTGGCTCTGCCGCAAAATGGTATATTGAGTTAGCTCGTAGAACTTTTCAGGACTTTAACTTGCTTGCTATGACATTTTTAACTCATTTTCAGTTACCGATTTGATATGAAACGGGCACACACTTCCTGACATCCTTGAAACAAAACATGGCTATGCATATCTCTGATCACATCCATCAATGGAGGAGGCGTCTTCATTTAATTAAGTTTTGGGTTCCCGACCAGCTTTTGACTGACTAGTTTACAACTTCGTTCATTGGTTTGATAGCTCGGGACATTGCTATGGGGGCATGTGTAACTGAAGAGCAGGCCATTGCATGTGCTCAGTACCTTGACTTGGTTTACTCCCAGTCTGGTACGCTATATGATTATTTGCCAGACGCCCCACAACCCAGAATTTCCCAAGCTCCATCAATGCCATCTGTTGACAGTGTCATCGGTTCCATTAACACATCCTCTAGAAAAGCTTCTGCGAACCCTGTGAAGCAAAAGTCTAATGCTCCCAATGAAAATGCTTCTTAGGCTTCATCCAACTCTGGTAAAACTTCTGAGGTTAACGCTGATCAGGTAGAATTGTCGGGCGATGTCATGCCGTTGAGTCTTGCTGAGATCAACTACATCGAAATTGTTTATGCATCGGCCTCATTTCCTGAACCTGCTCCTTCAAGTAGGGCTCTTGACTCATACGTCCAATCCCCTTGGCTCAGAGATGGCGCTTCTTCGGATCCCTTATAGGAAGTCTTTCCCTTTGATGAAGCGATTATTGAGACTCTGTCTTTTGAGGAACCTCCTTGGTATGATCATCACCATCATTCCTCGTTTCTCCCTACCCATGGGGCTATGCTTACTTGTCTTGAGCAGTTTTCTTCTTGTGTCCCCTCCCAACCCCTTTAGACACCTATCCAAATCTATCAATTTTTCTCTGAAGGTAACATGGGGAACATTAAGCAAACTCAACCTATCGACATCTCTGTTAAACTGGGGGTTGTCGAGCATATTCACATCGGAGTAACCTGTACTCCAGAGGAGATTCAACTTTATACTGATCTTTTTCGAGAATTCCTTGATGTTTTTGCTTGGTCGTATGAAGAGATGCCCGACATCAATCCTAGCATCGTGGTGCATGAAATACCTACATATCCGGGTGCTAAACCTATTCGACAACGTCTACGCCCCGTGCACCCCCGAAAGGCTACAACTATCAAATCGGAAGTTGAAAAGCTTCTTAAATATGGGTTTATTTACCCTATCTCGCTCACAGATTAGGTTTCTAATACTGTCCCTATGACCAAGAAATAGGGCACTATTAGGGTATGTGTTGATTATCACGACATTAATCGTGTCTGTCCCAAAGATAACTACCCTACACCTTTCATTGACCAACTCATTGATGAGTGTGCTGGGAGTTAGATTTATTCTTTTATGGACGGCTTTTCTGGTTATAACCAGATCAATATCTCGCCTGCGGATCAACACAAGACCTCCTTTATTTGCCCGTGGGGTACTTTCGCCTATGAAAAGCTCCCTTTCGGTCTAAAAAATGCTGGTGCTACCTTCCAACGTGCAATGTCTTATGCGTTTCATGATATTCAACACATTGTGTAGTCTTACGTGGATGACCTTCCGGTTCATTCAGCGAAGCGCTAAGGCCATCCAAATCACCTTCACGAAATCTTTCTTCGCTGTTGACACTATCGTATTTGTCTTAATCTGCATAAATGTGTCTTCTGCATTGAATCCGACAGATTTCTTGGGTTTGTTGTCTCCAAAGAGGGAATCCGCCTGGATCCCCTTAAGGTTGAAGCCATCTTGAATCTTCGCCCCCTGCTTCTTTGTAGCAATTGCAGAGTTTGCAGGGTAAAGCGAATTTTTTACGCCTTTTTATTCCAAAATATGCTGAAGTTGCCAAAGGCTATATGCGGTTATTAAAATGGGATACCCCTTTTGTCTGGGGCGTTGTTGCACAAGAGTCATTTGAGCACCTCAAGGCGCTCCTTGTTTATGCTCTGTTGTTATGTCCGCCTGATTATAACCGTGACTATACTATTTATTTAGTCGCCGCCGATAGCACCATCAGCATGGTTCTGGTCCAAGATGATGATGATGGTACTGATCACGTTGTCTATTATCTCAGTCACAATCTACTTGACACGGAAACTCGATATGCCTATGTCGAGAAGTTGGCATTGGCAGCTGTTCATGCTGTCCAACGTTTCCGCCACTATATATTATTGTGCACCACGACAGTGATTTTTGACTGCAAACCAATGACGTACATCTTGTCACTTCAGCCACTGGGGGGCAAGTACTCAAAGTGGATTGTCACCCTTCAAGATTTTGACTTGGAGTTTACTACACCCAAGTCTAAGAAATCCCTCGTTTTCGCTGAGTTGCTCTGCTCCATACCATCTGCTACCGCACCCTCTTAATCAAAGGACCATATTCCGGATGAGTCTCTGTTCTTGATTAGCACCCTCGATCCTTGGTACAGGGATATTATTGTCTACTTTCAAACGTCCTCCTTTCGTCCGGATCTGTCTAAGGATGCTCGACGATGTATTTTCCATCATTCTCAACCTTATCGCATTATCAGGGCACCCTATACCATCTCGGTGCTAACTCTGTTCTTCGCCGTTGTCTGACGTTCGAGGAAGCTGAACGAATCTTGAATGATTGCCACTCTGGCACCTGTGGTGGTCACGTGCTCGAGTATGCTGCTGCTCAGAAGATCCTCTGCGCTGGTTTTTTTGGCCGTCTATTTTCAAGGATTGCATTCTCGCCGTCTGCTCTTGTCATGTGTGCCAAATCTACCAATGGAAGATGCGTGCACCTCTTGCTCCTTTGCACCCTGTCATTACCATCAGCATTTTTTCCAAATTGGGCATTGATTATATGACCTGTAACCCTTGCTTGGCCAAGGAGCATGGGTATATCATCATTTCCATTGATTATTTTACGAAATGGGCCGAGGCGATGCCTATGCTATCTAATGACGGTAAGACAACAACGCAATTTTTATTCAATCATTGTTGGCATTATGTTTCTGGTATGGTTATATGTTACAGATATTGTACTTGATGGCAACACCCATGGCATGGCTCTCAATATGATGAGAATT
>APFE030594679.1:0-24448 GCA_000404065.3 Pinus taeda | reverse complement strand
ATTTCAAGAAAAATAAAAAACAAACTGAAGAAACTCGCAAAACTTAGAATTCAAGAACAGACTAGACAGTAACAACAGACCAACAAGCAACTGAGCCCTGATTGGCTTGACAAACACCCAAACTAGGAACAATAAGAGTGTTGTCCCGAGTGGAGTCGCCAATTCTGTTGAGGGATTTTCTTCCCTAGGGCTTTTGGGTGGAAACCCTACCAGACTTAAAGTTGTCTAAACAGAGAAACACACATTCACACAGCCATTATGCTATTAAAAGCAAATTCTATAATAAGAGGGGCATACCTCAGGTCCTCGTTCGAGAAGTTCCTCAAGGGTCCAAACCCTTCTTCAAGTCCCTTTCGCTCCTCTGTCCTGCAAAACAACCAATTCCAAAGAATGCAGCAGTATATGGACAAAGACTTATAAAGAAATCATCTTTATCTTATAAAAGAAGGAAGTTAGTTATGAACTTTAAACAACCACTCACATATGAAATTGAAACATGAACATCATAAGAAGAAGCATATCAGGAACCAAGACGTGTTTCTTTATTATAGACAAATAGAATGTACAAAAAGAGTAATATCACCTAAGTAACCTTTCCCAAGCTCCAAGCAAAGCTTCCTTCAGATCCGTCCAGCCTCAAGCCTTTAGCATATCTCCTTCCAAGACTCACTCCATGATGCCATAACTAGTGGATAAACATCAAGACACAAGGAAACAAGGGTTTCCTGTATAAATGGGGGAAGTGCAGAAGGCACTAGGGTCTTCAGACCTGGTCAAGGGAAAAATTTCAGTATAATAACCTTTCTCTCTCTTCTCTCTCCCCTTTAGGCCTTCCCTTTGAGGTCTTTTTATACCACTCCCAAGGTAGTTTTTTAGTTGGGAGTTGGTTGGGAAGAGTTGGGCCACGGGCACTAACAGGTGATCAGCAGGTAAAACCTGCAATCTCCACCTGAAAATAAGGAGTTTTATATTTTTTTAAGTGTTTTAATACATATACGCAGGTTGGGTATATGCCTACCCACATATACACGCGTTTAACTCAGGGAAATGTCACGTACAAGGAATAAAACACTATTTTTTAAATTTGGGACCAGGTTTGGAAGGAGGGGTTGCCCTAGGCCATGAGTGCAGCATCACAAACCATAATAGTGAGATTTGGAGCTATAACACTCTACGAAGTTTTTCCTAACAATAAAGGCTATGCCCCGGAGTTCCTCATCCAAGACTAAGCTGCACTCAATGCAGTCTTAGTGACCAGTCTCCCTTCTTATCACATGGAACTAAATAGTGCACAATTATTGAGCCCTCTTCTGAGCCTGTTGTTTGTCTTGGGTGTGGGCAATGGAATGAAATGCATCATCTTAGACTTGGAGGTTTTGGATTTATGTCGTCCCATCATGAATGAATTTCAGGAATATGAATAGTGGTAGAACATGATGAGACAACGAATGAGACGAAAGAGGAGAACACATACTAGAAGAAGTAATTGCAGCTAGACGGAGAAAAGAAGCTCATCAAAGAGTAAGAAAAAAGAGCACATGCTCATAACCATCTTACAAGACTAAGACCATTGAAGACCCCATAGCATCAAACCATGTCGAGGAAAATACAAAGCACATCCAAGAGCTCATCCATCACTAAACAACAAGAGAAGCTTGACATTTCCACCATAGTAATCTAGTCCATGTTACTAATTTCATGTCAAATTGTGTCATCAGTTATCAAGGCCACAATTCTATTATCAGGTATTTCTGTTGTAACTGAATGTAATCTAAATTGAAACTCCAATGGACGCACACATGAAGATCAAGAGTCATGTGAGTTGAAAAGTCATAGGAAGTTGAATAATGATGAGGGAATTCCAAGAGTCACAAGGGTCAAGCGCCACCCTTGGCTATATATAGCTGCCCCATTGTATGAGCAAGGACTTTTCACCCAGTCTCCTCCCACATAACCTTGAGAGTCCAGTTAGTTATTTGAGAAGTGAGGAGTGCCTCCAATGTCCCACGACCTGGACTAGTGCTTAGAGGCCAACACATTTTCATGCATGTTTAGTAGATGTTAGTAATACTATTCTTTTGGAATTTGTAATGAATATTTGTTTCACCTATGCTAATATAGTTGAACTACTTCAGTTGTTTTAGTACTTAAATTGTTGGGAATGTGATATATTAGTTATCATTGTTGTTTGGTCCTTGTGGACTACTCCATAGGATATTAAAAAAACCTTTATTTCTTACTAGTTATAATGACCATCACATCTGTATGGGCTACTGTGTTGGTTGGTGTACGTTTTTTCCCTTGTACTCCAGTTTTAACGACCTTCACATCCTTTATAGACTATTTTACTGCATGCCATACATATCTCTTTTAGTTTACGTGTGTCTCTTCCTGGGTGGTACTACTACCTCTCACTTGGAGGCTCACTTTACTCTCACCCTTTATAGTAAGAGAACCTAGAAAGAAGTTACATTACATACTCTCCAGGCGTACTCACCTCAATTTTCAAATATTCCATCATAACACTCTCGTGTGATGAATAATAAGAGCTAAGGAAATTCTCTAAGATAATGGAGATCGGACCATCCTACTAGATGGGAATCCTACACCAAATGGTGTGAGGATTAGTTGGGACTTCATACCAAGGATATCCCCTAAATGTTGGCAGGTCTAGCACCGTCAATGTTTATGGCACTATAAGGAGGGCCTCCAGTAGTTAAGGGATGATTGTTCCACTGACCCCACACATCCATCATCTTGTCAAGGCAGTAACATTTAGGCCCTCTGCCATACACATAATTATGAAGTTGGTAATTTCTCACCTAGAAGACCCAGACATGAAATCCCATATCATCGTATCTGAGCTTTGTGTTCTATCACCTGTTAATTTCCAAAAGCTCTTGGATTGATTCTAGGAGTGTACGCTCTTCGATATTCTCAGAGGGAGAAAAAGAGTACCCCCATAGAAGTGTTAGTTTAATATGTGGAAGAAGTGATCTTCGTCACTCTTGAAGAGATAGAAAACATTGTGGAGAAAGAAGAGGAATGTCCAATATTTTGAAAGGAAGAATAAAACAACATCTTACTCTCAGGCTCTACCTCCGGTGGAGGATGCAGAGGGCAAGGAAACAAAGGAGGGGGAGGAGAGGATGAAGAACCAACAGACTCAAAAGAAGAATCGTTAGATTCATGAGAGGAGGAGGACGACGACAAAGTGGACAACATGGGAAAATGAAATATGGAATGGATGCCTCACGGACCATTATCACTCCCAAGTATCCTACACAAGATTTCATGAGACGGAGAGAAGATCTTGATGAAATATGACCCTGACAAGGCGATGAAGGTAGAATATCACTTAAACAAATTTTACCTACATATTAAGACAATCGAGGTACATTATGAAGACATTGCATGCATACTATTTCCATGTACCTTGGATGGAAGAGCAATTATGTGGTACCACAACCTTCCTCCAAATTCCATCCATAACTGGCAGGTTTTCAAACAAATCTTTCTTGAAAATTTTGTTGAAGACAAGACCCCGCAATGTTGCTTAAAGAGCTAGGTAGTCTTAATATGGATAAGAAATAAAAGGTTAAATATTTCAACTAGAGGTTGCATTCTAAAAAATTTCTTAGTAGACACCAAACCTCATGACTCCATCACCATCAACTACTACACATTTGCACTATCAACCAGTATTGTGCAGTTTGTCAAGTGAATTGCGAGACTGACATTAACTGAGAATTAATAATAGGCTGTCATAGAGATTCATGAGTAAGGCTAAGGAAAAGGAAGAAAATGACATTGAGGTTTGTACTCATCTCATCAATTCCTTGACCGACAAAATTGATGAACTTAAACAACATATGATCGAGACAACGATGAGTAGCAGGCCTTCTAAGTACCTTCAGAAGAAGAATGTAGCTTCAAGCAGCAGCAACAGCTAGCCAACCAAATCTACCAGAGCTCCAATCTAGTTCTAAACCTTGAACAACTCACCGAAATGGAACCTTGGAATGAGAAACATGGATACAGAGTTGTCCAACACCATCACAACTAATGAGCAGGTTGAACCTGACAATGAATAAAAAGAAGATGTTTCATTTGATGAAGCCCAAAATATTGGGTATGTGATAAACATGTATGAGTGTACTCGTGCAGTGCAAAATACCACCATCAAGAAGGAGCCTCTGAGTGGTGGTTCGATCCCGAAGAAAAACAATCGATTTAACATGAGAAGCCAAGGGGTCCCCACTATGTTTGAGATACCAAGAGATGAAATAATACCATATATGTTAAGGAAAATAGGTCCACTCGTTAACTCAACAAAGAATGTTTCCACAACAAAGAGTGTTTCCATAAGAAATAAAGGCAAAAGTAACCAACCAAAAACCACAAATTTAGTTCCACCCCTGGACACCTTAGTGTGTCTCCCCTCTTTGGACTATAACATTGTGGAAGACATGAAGAATACTCATGAAAACATATCCCTATATGAACTCACCAAAATCAAGAGTCAACGGGACATTCTTCAGCAAGCACTTGGGAAAACCTCTATAGGTGATAAAAATTCTTCTAGCGAGGGATCAAGTAAGTTTACTGAAATGCTCACATCTGTGATTAACATGCTTGGCATGGACAAAGTGAACTCACTTTTTCCACCATTTATGTTATCATTTGTAATCTTCAACTTCAATATTCATAACTACTTGGTTTATTCTGGTGCACCAGTCAATGTCATGCCACTCTCCATTGCTAAGAAGATCAATTCTCAATGGAGTAAGACAAGTGTGTAGATCATCTAGCTAGACAAGAAATGCATATTTGCAATTGGTGAGCTGAGGGATGTGATCATCTAGTTATCTTCTAATGACCGGGTTCATCAATGCATCAATAGTATAGTTGTGGACATCCCCGAAGCATACATCATGTTTCGTAGCATAGAGTGGTCAAGAAATCTATAAGGGAACTTTTCCACTAACTAGTAACACGTATGGATTTCGTAAAAGGGTAGAAATGACCAGATCTAGGTGTTGTCGGAGAGATACATGAAACATAATGTGACTCCCTTGAATGGAGAAAATAAACTATTGGCTTTCATAGAACTTATGTTTGGCAACTTCTTTTTGGAAACATAGTTGGGGTGTTATCTTGAAAATCCATCTCCTCCCCCATGAGACACATACCTAGGTCTCCTTCCATACCCAACTGGTGAAAATGAAACTTTTACAGTAGATTGTAACACTAGTAGCAGTAGTGATATTAGTACTAGTGTGGTAGGAGGTCCTTGTAAAGATGGTATGTGGCCCATGTACTTTGGCGGATCCAAGATGTAGGAGGGATCAATAGCCAGTTGTGTTTTAATAGGCCCTCTGTAGAGAAAACACAAAACCTCTAGCTACTTGGATTTTAAGTGCATGAACAACACTGCTGAGTATGGGGCACTCATTTCGGGCATAGAGAAAGCCATCAGCCTCAATGTTGTGGTTCTAGAAGTGGTATGTGAATCAGAGATCATGGTGTGTCAGGTACATAACACCATACATTGTTTGTCACTCCATCTTAAGAGTTATCAACAAGAGGTATGGTGACTTATCTCTCAATTCCAAGCTTTTAATATTATTTAAGCGTTAAGAATACATAATGCAATTGCAGATGCCTTAGCGAATGTAGCTACTAGGATGTCACCATTAAAGGATATATTTTCTATTGATGTTTTGTATAAACCAGTTGACCCAAATAACATCACTAATTTACATTTTTTTTATGACAATCAACATATACTACATTTCATGGCTAACACTGACGTCTTCAAAGAGGCATCAGTAGATGAGGATGAGCACGAGTCGTCTCAGGAGGACACGGTCAATGAAAGCAAAGAAAACCTCATTCCCATTGGTGTGGTATCACTTGAGAAGTTGTATAACTTGCAGAACTGATTTCAGGAACCCGTGAATGCCAAAACCCACATCTCAACATTACTGAATGAATAAATTAATCTAGGAACATACAAGCATCTAATGTTTGTAAATCTCAGTACATGTTGTACATCATAAGAGCGACAAGCTTTCATCAACCTTTTTAGATATTACTGTGATTTTTTCACGTGGACGTATGATGATCTCAAGACATATGACACATGAATAATCCAACATGTCATACAAATCAAGGAAGGGTAGAAGCCTTTTAAGAAGAAGATGAAGAAGGTTCATCCATCACTCGAGCCCCTCATATAGAAAGAAATGACCAAGTTATTGGATGCCTAGATCATCTACAAAGTGTGACACTCAACATGGGTGTCCAGTTTAGTCCCTGTTAGAAATAAGCTCAGGGAGATATGCATATGTGTAGATTTTAGTAATCTCAATTGCACCTTGGACAAGGACATCAACCTAATACATTCCATGGAGCATATACTACTGATAGTATCTCGAGGAGAGATGTTTTATTTGCTTGGTGATTTTTTAGGATATAATTAGGTTATGGTAGTAGAGCCTGACAGACTTAAAATAACCTTCTGTACCAAGTGGGGTATGTTCACTTTCTGAAGAATTTTATTTGGGTTGGTGAATGTAGGTGCAACATTTCAGCGTGTGATGGACATCACCTTCCGTGGGCTCATTGGACAAAGCATAGCGGTCTACCTCAGTGATGTGACAGTCTTCCAAACACAATGGTTAGACCATCTATGTTGTCTTAACAAAATTTCTGAGCTATGTCAAAAATACGAAATATCCTTGAATCCCACGAAGAGCATATTTGCAGTGTCTAAGGGTAAATTGCTATGACACATAATTGCCAATAGTAGGATCAAGGTAGATCGAGATAGATTTCAGACCATCATGTAGATTCCTCACCCAGTGATAATAAAGCCATACAGTCTTTGTTGGGGAAGATCAACTTGCTTAGAAATTTCATCTTTGATTATATGCTGAGTGTTAAACCCATTCAAGAGATGATAAAAAAGGATGCAATTTATAGTTGGGGAAAGGATGAAAAGGATATGTTTTCCCATATGAAGCAAGAAATATCAGAGGCACCAATGCTTTATAGCCCAAACTTCAGCAAAATTTCTTGCTTTATACCTTTTCTTCTGACATTTCTCTTAGAAGGATGAGTTGAACAATGAGCAACCCATCTCCTTCATGAGTGCGAGCCTCCAAGGACCAAAACTCAACTATCCAACCATGGAAAAACAAGCATATGCAGTGTGTAAGGGAGTGAATAATTTTAGACCCTTCCTATTGAAAAGCCATTGCATTATCTTTGTATCACATCGAGCAGTCAGATCACAGATAGTTCAACAAGAGATGGGTGAAAAAAGGGTAAACATGATGACAAGACTACAAGAGTATGATCTTGACATCAAGGCATGTCACATAATCAAGGGTCATGGTCTTTTCAGACTAGAAGTGGAAGAAGTACATGCATAGGAGGAAGAGGAAGAGCTCATAGGTTTGGAGAAAGAAATGGAAATGTACAATTTTGAGTGATCCTTTTCCACTTCACACATAAACTCTTGGTACGTAGAAGTGTTCCAACACCTTGAGAAAAGAACCATGCCCTCTCTTTTTTATATGTGGTAGAAGAAGGCACTTTGATTGAAAGAATTATATTACCATCTAGTGCATGGGGTACTTTACAGAAAGAACCAAAATGGTATTTTTTCCATGTGCCTCAAGGCACAGGATTTAGAATAGCTTTTACGTGATCTCCATGATGGAATAGTTGGGGGAATCTTTGCGGGTAACACAAAAGTGCACAAGCTTATGTAGGCCAATTTCTACAGGCCTACATTATTCAAAGATAAACATGCTTATGCTCATAGGTGTCCAGTCTATTAGAGATGCACTGACAGAAATCAGAGGTCCGCAACCCCGCTACAGCCTGTTGTAGTGGAAGAACCATTCTAGTAACAGGGCTTGGATATCCTTCAAGGGGTTTTCCCACATTCATCAAAGCAACACTGCTATATTTTGGCTACCAAATATTACTTCACACAGTGGAGAGAAGTATTTCTACTGAAACAAGTGAACGATGAGGAAGTCATCAACTTCTTACAGTAGAACGTCATCTCCAGGTTTTACATTCATATATCACTTGTTTTTTACAATCCAACGTATTTTTCTTCTTTAAATATTTATGAATTTTCATTAGAAAAATTTATTGTTTTGAAGCATTTAGCTAACTACCTAAAGGGAAATGGTCTTGCCACATCTAAAAATAAAAATCTCATTTGCTTCATCAAAAAGACAATATACTTTGAACAACGAAACTTGCACTTCACTCTCGCGAATGATTTATGGGCGGGTTGAGTCACACCTAAGCCTTCTGTGAATACCTCCACCTAATTCCTGCTATATGGAAAAGAATCCATCCTACCACCGAACATTTACTTTCCTGCTCTCTATCTATCTCAAGAATCCCTAGGCAAGTCATGTCTTTTAGTTCAACGTACGATGGATGCACTACATAAGTTATAGGAAGAAATAATGAAAGAGAAAGAAAAATTAACAATCCACCAGAACCATATCAAGAGATGGTTTGATAGAAAGTCTGGAGGGACTACTAGCTTTAGTATGGATGACTTAATCTTAAAGTGGGACAAAGGCCACAAGGGCAAAGGGAAGCACTTGAAGCTTCAATCCATATGGATTGATCCCTTTACAGTGCACAAGAAGATTGGCCAACAGACGTATCATCTTCAATCACTTGACAAGAAGATTGACTCTCACCCTATTAATGGACAAGACTTATAATTCTAATTTCAATGACATCTAGGGTCACGCTCCACACTATGTTCATAGTCTTTTGATTTTTTGTTGTGTTGTTTTGGTTTGTTGTTTTGTTTTCCTTTCTTTATGTTGTTTTTGTTTATGTAGATAAGTGTTGTACGTCACTATGTTCTAGATTCTAAATGTGTATGTGGATGAAGGTCAAAGAGTGTTCTGACACTATAGCACTTGGTCCATCATGTGTCTATCTTCGTTATGTTTGGTTGTAACTTTTGGTCAATGAAGTCATGAAAGAAAATATGATCCGTCTATAAGGAGAGTTTTGGTCAAACCATGAACGTGTTTCGAAACTGGGAAACCACATTCCTACACTTAGTTTTCTCCTCTCATTTGTTCAAGCTCATCTAACTATTAGATCTGAAGAAGGGGAAAATCTAAATGAGAAAACTTGAATCATAGGCCTTCATATGCTTCTCTGAGGGAATAACCTCTCAGTTCTTACGCAAAATTCTTTTTAAAAACTAACAAAGGAAACTCCACCGAGTTACTATCTAGGCTCGCTAGAAGTGGAGCATTGATTGTATTCCTGCGTGACTCTATCATTGTACTGTCTAGTCCTGTTGGTAGTAGAGAAACACCAGAGATGAAAAAATATACTCTAAAAATCTTAAAATCGCAAGGTAAAATACCCTTCCCAATATGAAACACTAAGATCTAGATGAATCTTATGCTTTGTTGAAATGAGAAGGTACAAGGTTGACCATGTCTATCCATGGGGTAAGTGGAGAAGTCAAAGTAATCTACGTGATGAATTAATACTCCCCACAGGACTAAGGCCCTACAGTAAAAATGAACCAAAATAGAGAAGATGGTATTCAACCTATGTCTCGCCAAGTGTTCTAGCGGTCACAACAACCTCCAAAATGTTGGCTAGCACTCAATTTTTGGAGCCTTCCTTGTTTTTCCTTTATGGTTGCAAACAATATGGCTCATTCCGTGAGCAACCTTTGAGTCTTTTCATTGTTTTGGCTTGTTTGACCAACTATTGGCTTTTGGCATGTTGATTGCTTTTTCATAACTTGTGGTCGTGTTCTGGTGATTTTGAAAGTTTGTCTTTATGTGTATGAGTTTTCCTAGCTATGTATAGATTTGTCGCACTCATACAAAAATTTGAAACAATTGTCAAGCAAGTGTGGTGCTGATTATCCAAAGGTCTATCTCAAGTGTCGTACTTGTCACTCTTAGCTCTATAACGTCTCACAGAGCACGATGCTTTGCCTTATTGTCCTGATGGTCAATTTCAGCATGTTGTTGAAGTATTCTAAGTGTGTGATCACAATGTCAAGCCCTCTTAGGTACACTTGCTTCCCACATGTGACCATTTTCATAAAGATCCTTTCATTCAGACAAGCCCCCTCTCACTAGACCCCGACTAGGCTGCACTATTTAGTCTCAAGCCATAGTGATGTTGCTCTACTTCTTAGAAATGCACATCTCTTTAGGATTTCCTCTAGGATAGTTACAACACACAATCCCCAATGGTGACCAACCTGCCTTCCTTCCTAGAATTGCATAGAAACTATTGTACGAGGAAGGAATTTTCACCTTGGTTCCTCCCACACAGCCTTGAAAGTTTCAGTTAGTTCTTTGAGGAGCGAGGAGTGGCTCCAATGTCCCACTACTAGGACTAGAGATGTATCATGTACAAATGTGTCTTGGAACTTTTGATTAATACAAAATCTTGTTAAAGACAACACATTCTCATGCATGTGTTGTAGATGTTAGTAAGATTATTATTTCAGCATTTATAATGCATGTTTATATCACCTTTACTTAGATAGTTGAACTACTTCAGTTGTTTTAGTACTTACTTGTTGGGAATGTGTTGTATTGGTTATCACTGTTGTCTCATCCTTGTGGAATACTCTCCATGATATTAGACAAACCTTCCTTTTTTATTGGTTATAACGTCTGTCACATCCATGTGGACTAATCTACTGGATGGTGTACATGCTTTCCATTGTACTTTAGTTTTAAACACTATAGCATCCGTTGTGGACTATTCCATTAGATGGTGAATAGACCCCTTTTGGTTCATGTGTGTTTCTTCCTTGGTGATACTAATACCTCTCACTTAGAGCCTCACTTTACTCTCCCTCTATGTAGTAAGAGAACCTAAACACAAGTTACATTACGCACTCACCAGGCACACCCACCTCACTTTTAGAAGATAGTAGCATAACACTCTCATGTGTTGAACTTAAAGAGTTAAGGAAAATCTTTGAGAGAATGGAAATCGGGTCATTGTACTGGATGGGACTCCTACACCAAATGGTGTGAGGTCTAGTTGGGACTTCGTAAGAGGGAGTTCCCCTAAATGTTGGCATGTCTAGCACCATCAACAGTATCGTAAGACATGATTTGTTGCCTTCCAATACAATTTGGTCAGCCCAACCATATCTTGGCTCAATCCATTGACTACATAAGACATATCTTATTTTCTCATAAGTTAGAGTAGTGAACCCACTCACCGTTGGTAAATGGTAGCATCAGCCTCTTCACCCAAAGTGGTATTCACCTTCCTATAGTTGGTCACTAGAGATATCTCCATGGGATTAAAAGTAGTCATGTGAAATATTTGCAGTATCTTGGTGGCATACATGCCTTGAGACACAAAAAATTATCCAATGCCTTTCCATACTTCCATCCCAAGGAAGTAGTGAATGAGACCCATGTATTTCATCTCGGATTCCCTTGCAAGGTCCTCTTTGCAGGAGATGATTAGTTTCTCATCACTTGTCAATCCTAAATCATCAACATATAGAACAATGAAAAGAAATATAAATTGTACCAAAATATGATAGAGGTTGACATCTGCTTCTCTTTTGGTTAAGCCCAATCTAGTGAGATAACTATCAATCCTAGTGTACCAAGCTTAGGGTGCTTATTTCAAATCGTACAATGATCGCCTTTGTCTGCACACATAATACTCTTGATCAAATGGCTCAAAACCTTATGGTTTCCCTATTATGCAACCAACTAACAAATAGATAGATCATTGACTTAAAATTTATCCTCTTTGAGGGGTAAACCTCCTTTATATTACATAAATGAATAGTTATTGGATTATTCAAATGAAAAAACTTCCTTTCCATATAGAGGAGTCTAAGGGGTCACAATATAATCAGATTCTACATAACCATAATAATGTAAGGGCACAACAATAATAATAATTAGCTTCTATGGGGCACAATAATTACAATATGGGGACTACATGGGCACAACAATAATCATAAGCGGCTACATTGGTATTTCATAGACCTAACATGTCCCTCTCCTTCAAAAAAGTGTTGTCCTTAATGCATGAGTAGTTATGGATGCTTCTGTATGAAATTTTGATCCTCCCATGTGGAATCTTCAGCAGGTAAGTTCTTCCACTTGATGAAATACTCTGAAATTGATCGATTTCGTAGTTGGTGAGTTCTTGTTTCTGTGACTACTTCAAGATCCAATATGATTTTTACTTCCTCATCAAGCTCTGGAAATATTGTTTGAGATGGGTGCTTGTCACCTATAACCTTATTTAAGCATGAAACATGGAAAAATGTGTGCACTCGGGAATATGTAGGAAGCTCCAATTTAGATGGAATAGTACCAATATTTTGCAACACCTTGTAAGGACAATAGTACTTTGGTGATAATTTATTATCCTTCTTAGCTTGCTTGAGGGACATTTGTTTGTATGGTTATAGTTGTAAAAATACCCATTCGCCTACATCAAAACTTCTTTCATTATGATGTTGGTCTGCCTATTATTTCATTCGATTCTATGCCAAAGTGAGGTTATCCATTAAGAGTTGGAGAACTTGTTGTTGATGCTCGATGTGATATTCCACCACTTGAACCTTAGAATTTCCTCTTAAACATGATGTGGTGGATGGTGGATGATATCCATAAAGTGCCATAAATGGGGTCATTTTTGCTGCAATATGGAAGGAAGTGTTATACCACCATCCAGTGAGAGTTAATGACTTGACACATTTTGTTTTCTTATTAGATACAAAGAAATGAAGATACCCTTCCAAACATTTGTTTTGTTCACTATCTCATTTTTCCCATCAGATTGAGGAAGATAAGATGTGCTATAAGCTAGTTGAGTACCCAGGCAAGAAAATAATTTCACCCAAAAATTTCCAATGAAAATGGGATCTCTGTTTCCTACAATAATCTTTGGGTTTCCATGTAGCTTTTGAATTGTTTCCATAAATACGGTATCAACTGTGTTGGCTTTAAATGGATGAGATAATCCACAAAAATACACATACTTGGTAAGTGTATCAACTACCACCATGATGACGCTCTTTCCTTCAGACTTGGGTCAACCTATGATAAAATCCATTAAAACCTCCTCCGAATGTTGACTTGCAATGCATAAAGGTTGTGATAGACCAAAGGTCTTAATTGATTCAGCTTTATTTTGTTGGAAAACCAAACATTCTCCCACAAACTTATGAATATCATATTTAAGGCCATCCCAAAAAAAATCCTTCTTGACCCCATGGTAAGTTTTTAAAAATCCTGAGTTCCCTCCTAAGTGAGAGCTATGAATTTCCAAAAGACTTTTTGTTTAAGTTGGGAATTATTGCAAATATATAAGTGATCTTTGTACCATAATGAATCGTTTTTATAGCTAAATGTACTAGATGTACTAGGATCTTGCTGCAATGTTTCAATGAGTGTCCACACTTCTTTGACCTTCTTCCATTCATCCCTTTATTCAGTTATGCAATCTAGTTGGATAATAGAAATAGAAAAAAACAATGCTTCCATATCCTCATCCTTTCTTGAGAGTGCATTTGCAACAACATTTTTCTTCCCTTTTTTGTAGATGATTTCAAATTCATAACCCAACACTTTTGTGACCAATTTTTTTCTCTCTTCTAAAGATGATATTTGCTACAAAAGGTATTGAAGACTATCATGACCTATTTTTACCTTGAAGTATCTTCCCATTAGCTAAGTTTTCCATTTCTTTAGTGCATGTAGTATTTCCAACATTTCCTTTTCATAAATAGGTTTTTGTAAATACTTTTCTTTGATTGGACAACTTTGAAACTCAATGGGTCTTCCTTCTAGCACTAAAACAACACCAATTCCATTCATGAGGCATCACGTTCAACAATAAAAGTTTTTGTGAAGTCTGGTGTAACTAAGAATGGTGCTTGGCACATTACCACTTTAATATGTTCAAAGTCCTTAGTTTCTTCTGTGGTCCAAGTAAATGGATCTTTATTTAGTAATGTCATTAGAGGTGTTTCTATTCTCCTATAATTCTTAAAAATATTGTGATAATACCCCATTAACCCAAGAAATCCTTGCAGTTGCTTTATGGTTGTGGGGATTTTCCATTCCTTAATAGATTTAATTTTTTTTGGGTATATCTTAAAAACCTCATGAGATACAATGTTACCAAAATATTCCACCTCCTGAACTCCAAAGCAAAATTTGGAGGTATTTGCATATAATTGTTTCTCGTCCAATAGTTTGAGCACCATGTCAACATGTTCAACATGATTCTTCCAATACTTGCTATAGATTAATATACCATCAAGAAATACAAAAAAAAAAATTCTAACGAAGGGTTTGAAAATGGACTTCATGAAACCTTGAAATGTAGAAGTTTCACTGGTAAGGCCAAATGTTATGACCAAAAATTCATAATGACACTCATGAGTTCCAAATGTTGTTTCTAGAATATCTTCAGTCTTCATTCTAATTTGATGATATCCTGAATGAAGATCTAACTTAGTGAAGTAAATTTCTCCATGTAATTCATCCAATAATTCATCAATGCTAGGAACGAGAAATGTATATTTAATAGTGATCTTGTTCAACTCCCTAGAATACAGACACGTCTTCCATGATCCATCCTTCTTATGCACCAATACTACTGGAGAAGAAGAATAACTTTGACTAGGTTGAATTATACCAACCTCTAGAATTTACGCAATCATATAATCAATTTCACTATTTTGGGCATAGGGATATCTATAAGGCCTCATGTTTAGAAGAAACCTCCTGGAATAAAATGAATAGCATGATCATGATCATGAATAGGTGGGAGGCCTTTGGGAGTCTCAAATACCTTGGAGTGATTCTCCAAGGCTTTTTGGAGATATGGAGAAGTAGATGATTTCCATATTTGAACCTCTAGTAAGCATAATTGTGTAATTACACCTTGTTTTTTTTTGTTTTAGAATATTTTCCATGCCGTTAGAGCTAATTATATTTCCTCGTTTCCCTACGATACCCCTTAATTTAACTTCATTTACTTCCCAAAATTTTTTGAAGAAAAGTTCTTAAAAATTAAAAATCTATTGTACCTAAAGATTGTAACCATTGGAATCATAGTACAACATCAACACCACACATTATAATAGAGAGAATTAGACTATTCAATACATATTCCCCCATGGTTAGATTGATATTATTGCACTTTATAGAGCAATGTATAATTCCTCTGTTTGCAACAATCATTTGACACTTTGGTGTTGGGTATAAGAAGCGATTCAATTCCTCGGCTATCTTAAAGTGAACAAAATTATGGCTACTACCCGAATCAATCAACGATATTACCTTTTTCTTCTTAATATTTCCTTCTATCTTGAGAGTTTGAAGAGTGGTATTTACTTCCAATGCATTACAATATATGCTTTAATTCACTTCTTATTTTTATAGGGTTGGTTGTTGATGTGTATCTTCTTATTTTGAGGTTTCTTGTTCCTTTTCTTCCTCCTCTTCACAATCTATGTAAAATAATTTATTATGAGCACACTTATGACCTCCAGTGTATTTTCTATCACAACTGTCACAAAGCCCCTTTTCTCTTCTTCTTCCAATTATTGAGGTGTCAAAATTGTAGGTTTTGGAAGGATAGGAGAAACAACATTTCCATCTTTAGAGTTATGAGTGGTTGGCTTCCTTGCTACCATAATTTTTCTTTCAATTTTTCTTGCAAACCTGAAGGCCTTCTCCAATGAATCATGTTCCCAAAGGAGAATCTCATGTTGGATGTTATCCTTTAAATTCCCTATGAAGATATTAATCATATGCTCCTATGGAATATCATTTACCCTTATATTCAATTTTTGGAAGACCTCGTTATGCTCCACAATTGAACTCTTTTGTCTGATATTTATCAATTGGCTAAACAAGCTGTTTCTCTTTCTATCCTTGTAATGTGCTATCATTTCCTCCGTAGATATTGACCAAGTTACGAGTGGTTTACTAGAACAAAGCCATCACTACCATACAAAATGATTTGGTTCTAAATATAAAGTTTCAATGCATACCTTTTGTGTGTGTTTCACATTATGGGGATCAAAATATTGCTCCATCTATAATATCCATGTTACCATATCCTTTCCATCAAACTACTTCATATCAATCTTTGGAATACGGTGGGTTGTCAATCCAATGTTAGAGTCTATGAGTTCATGATTAAAATTTATTTTGATGTCATCATGAGTTTCATCTAATACCTTTTCACCATTAGAAAGCATCTATTGTAGCAAGTTTGTCAAACCTTCCTTCAAACCTTTCGTGTTTGCTTTTAAGCCATTCTTCAAATATTCCATGTTGCCTTTCATTTTTTCTTCTATTCCATCCTTCAAACCTTCCGTGTTCTATTTTGAACTATTCTTCAAACCATCCATCTTATATTCCATTTATTTTTTGGTTACTCTTTGTGAGAGAGAAATTGGTTGCAATTGATCTCACAATCTTGATATAACATGTTCCATTTCTTCCTCTTCTTCATGTGTCATAGAAAAGTTTTATGGTTTCTTACTAGTTGTGTCCATTTTCTGTTTCAAGGCAATTTTAAATCAAACAATGATATATATTATTCACTATTCACTTTGAATAACTTCAAATTTATTTTTAAAACAAATGTTATGAAAAATTTAAAAAATACACACCTTCTTCTTGTTTCTTAGGAGCTAGATATTACAGTTGTTGTATCTCTATAATTCTGAATCTTAAATATATTAAATTTCGTCGTATAGTATCCCACTCAGTCTTCTTTCCAACTCAACAAATAAGGCCAAGATTGGATTCTTCAAGAAAGAGTTATTCCTAATATCCCGTGATGACCTGATTATAAATTGGTTCAGTAGAGCGAACTTGTACGAAGCGTGACGTGACACATTTTTTACCTTCAACCCTGAAAATGATACCCAAAAAAATACACTTTGTCCTCTTTCTTCCTCTTTTTATGAAAGTTATGATGATTTTCCATAGGTCACCTATTTGATATGGAATCTGGGAGCGTACCAAAACCCTAACTTCGTCGTATCATATATCTGAAAATATAGCGAGACAAGATCTGAAATTTTTACACGAAATTCACCAATATTTTGATTCCATGTGGTATGAATTTCAGCTTTTGAAGCTTATAAAATTTTTTATAGTGAAAATTCGACGATGACCTATTTGAAGTAGAGAAACACTAGAATCCAAAGCTTTGATGCCAAATGTTATGCAACCAACTCACAAATAGATAGACCAACGACTTAAAAATTATCCTCTTCGAGGGGGAAACCTCCTTTACATTACATAAATGAATAATTCTTGGTTGATTCAAATGAAAAAACCTCCTTTCTATATATAACAGTCTAAGGGGTCACAATATAATGAGATCCTACATAACAATAATAATGTAACGACGCAACAATAACAATAGCGAGCTTTTATGGGGCACAATAATAAAAATATGGGGACTACATGGGCACAACGATAATAATAAGGGGCTACACTAGTATTATAGGGACCTAAAATTCTCTATGGACAGTTCCTCCTTAATAACACCATTGAGAAATGTTGTTTTTAGATCCATCTAGAGGATCTTCCACCCCGTCTTTGTAGCCAGTGCAAGAATTGATCTAATTGATGAATACCTTTCTATGTGAAAAAGGTTTCCTCAAAGTTAATTCGCTCAACTTGAGAAAATTCTTTGGCCAAAAATATAGCCTTATACTTTTCTATGCTTCCATCTGCTACATGTTTAATTTTGAAGACCCATTTTGAACCCACAATTGATTTCCCTTCTATGTTGAGCACAACCTCCCATACAATGTTCTTCATTATGAATTCTCATTCTTCCATCATTGCATCATCCCAAACTAGTTTCTCAATTGTTCCCTTAGAATAATATGCCTCAGTCTCTACAATATCAATGTTTAGAGCCATGTAGTTACTGTACCTCCCATGTGACCTCATTTTCCTTCACAAGTTCAAAGGAAATCCCACATTCTCCCTCACATCGTGTACTAGTCTTTTCATTTCCCCTTTTTTTTTCTATCTTCTGTGGATGGTTCTGCTAGAGAGGATGTCTCCACTCGACCTCCTATTTTCTCCTCCATTTATGGTTGCTCCACAACTTCTTGAGTTTCCTCCATTGGAGCTAAAATATCCTCTTTGGGTGGGATTTTTATCTCCATCTCAAGGGAGCATCTCATTGCTCTCTCGTCATCAAGCTTTAAAACCCTTCGCACAACTATCATTCTTAGGGAGGGTAACTACACCTGTTAACTATGTGCACTTTCAGTGTAACACACAAAAACTACCAACTATGTTATCAGCTCAAGTTTCTTACTTGAATATTTGAATACATGGAGTAACTAGAGGCTCCAAAAATTATGAAATAATACACATCCTACTTTCTCAGAGAGAAATCCTCCTCGAATGTAATCATACCAATAACTCTATAAGGACTTCGGTTTTACAAGTAGACTATTTTGTTACATCCCTCTACCCACAAATGTAGTGGCCGACCTTGGTCATGTAGCATAGATATCGCAACTCCCATAATTCTTTGGTTCTTTCTCTCACCTACCCCATTTTATTGTGGGTTATGGGGAGGTGTCAGTTTTCCTCGAATTCCTTCTTTGGCATAAAATTCCTTGAAGTCATATGAAACATACTCACCTCCATTATCGCTCGTGAGAGCCTTCACCTTCTTTCTATTCTCTTTGTCAACTAGTGCCATGAATTCTACAACTTTTGAGTATCTTATCCTTCTTCTACATGAAGACGATCCAACAGTTTCTTGATAAATCATCGAAAAAGTAACAAAGTATTTATGTCTGGTAGTGGAGGTTGTTTAGAAGGGTCCACAAGCATCAAAGTGGACTCTCTCAAAAACTTCATTTTCTTTCATATCTCAATCATGGAATTTGTATTTCACATACTTCCCCAATGTACAACCCTTGCATGCATTATGCTACTCAAGTGACCCTTTAGGAAGGCCAATGGTTATTTGCTACATATTTTTAAGGGTGCTATGGTGAAAATGAGCAAGTACTATGTGTTAGAGTTCACCAACATCTTGTCTCTGCACTTTCTCTACCTTACTGCTTAATGTAGTGCAATCTTCCACATCAATTTTGTCCAAGTTCTTCCCACAAACCTCGATCTCCTTCACCTTCCCAGTGACTATGTGTCTCAAAAAGGATTTCCTTTTACTGAATATTACATCATAGTTGTTGTCTTCTAAAACTACTATGTAAATGAGGTTATTCTTGAGGCACGGTATAAACATGGCATCCTTGAGGTGAAGAGGACATATCGATTACCTCTTAAAGGTTATTGTATCTATCTCGGTTGCACTATATCTTCTGTCATTGCCAAGCTCAATATGTATCTGGAGATATATCTCCTCCAGGTCACTGAAAAACTCTCTAAACCCTATGATGTGGAACAAGTCACCTTAGTCCAAGTACCACACACTCCTCATCTCTGTGTTGGCCACGTATGTGACCAAGGAGAAGTCTAACTTGAACTGTGATGCCAATGCTTCACCTTCTACTCCTTTTGTGTTCTTCTTGTTGAACTTTTCATGTGTACACTTTGTAGCATAGTGATTGAATTCATGGAAATTGAAACATTTATTCTGAACAAGTATTTCTTCTTTCCCCCTTATCTATATTCTAGTTTGTTTTAAGATTTTTTCCCTTTTCCAATCTTTCCTTTCCAGTCCATGTAAAGTTTTCTTCATCCTCTCCCTTGGATGAACTTCCTTCTCTAGTATTTCACCCGATTTCTTCTTGTACCAAATCACATAATAAGAGGTCACAATTTGGTATTTTTTCCCTCCTATTCACTGATCCCTGGTAGCTATGCCAGATTTTGGGAGGGCCTAGAAGAGCAAGGAGCACCAGGTCATTTTCCACAACATTTAAATCAATCCCTCCAACCTCATCATGAATTTGTGTAAATCTAGTGAGCTACTGAACAATAGTATCATTCTTCTGCATCTTAATATTTCAATGTTTGTCTTCAAGGGCTAGTTTTGGATGGCCAGTGTTATTCTCGAATAACTCAGTTAGTTCCTTCCACATAATGAAATGATTTTCTTTTCCATGGAGATTTGATACAATGTGTTCTGTCACTCCCTCCAGGATTGTTGTCCTCTCCTTGGCTACATCTTTCTTCCATTGGGCTAGTTTTTGGGCATCAACTAATCCTAGTTTTACAATGCTTCTCTTGACATATTCCAAAAACCCATTGTCATTAAGAACTACCTACATTTGACCCTTCCAAGTAATGAAATTCAAGTTGCTTCCCAAGGAATACTCTAATCTCAATTCGTTGAAGGCTATTCTCCCAACCCTAAAGAAATCATGCTACACCAAAGTTGTAAATCTAAACCTCCCGAGGAGAAACTTTGAAATTATTGTTCTAATGTGAATTTTTCTTTAATACCATGTACAAATTTGGTGATAGAATTGCAACTCCTCAATAAATTTAAACTAAATCGAGAGACACAATTCTACTCTACTACTATGTGGACATTAATTCACAATTTATAATAACATTAAAAAACATGCATCAATCACATACACAAGTACACATATGCGTCTTGGAAAAAACAAATCATAAAAACCCTTTAAGTCTATTTGCATTAATTAGTTGAATAGAGAAGCTATTACAATTTCTAGCTCTAGCTCTAGCTCTCAACATAACCTGTAAAAGAATACTTGTTCTCTCTTTGCTCAATGAAAAACTTCGGCTAACACTGAACAAAATATCAACTAACCTAGCCTCATATTTCCTTGCAAAAATCATGAGGAAATCAATTTCTATTCTTTAGGAATTTACTCCAAAATGATTACGAAATTCCCAAGGATTGATCACTGATTACATGAAACACCTATACACATAAGACTAGTATACAACTGACGTTACACTGCCTTGGGATCTAGACCAAAATTGAGAAGTTCAAATTCCTTAAATGCATGAGTTATTTGATTTTTAATGACCAGTCACCTAGATGATGTTTGAGTTATAATGTTGTCCCACTATGTAACTAACTCCCAACTAGTTCTATTAAATGTTAAAACTAGTTTGGTTGAGGACAACTAGAAATAACTAAACTAGATTCCTTTAAATTAATAATGAACACATGTAAATTGAACTACAAGCCCACCAACCTGAATTTCCTCAGCTAATTAAGTGGCCATGTCACCTCAGTTAAATTCCTCCAAGTTGTCACATTGTTCTGGTTGCATTTCGTGAATGCACATGAATAGATGATGAAACATCACTAGTATGGATTTATTATTGGTTTTATTAATACTTGAAATAATCATGATATCAATGGTTGCTGACAATAACAGTTGTAGAAAAAGACTATGAAACATGCAAATATGGGTTATGTTTATCATTATGGCTTGCAATAAGTTAGTGGTATATGTATATTGGAGGAATGTCAATTGTAAGATAATCCGTTGATGGGAAGAACCAAACCCCAAAGACACAAATCTCAAGGGTTTGTGGCTAAATGATATCATGAAGATTGCTATTATTATTATTATCCAATTTTAAGGTCACAACCAAGGCAGACACTAAATTGGTGTATTATACCCCCTTGTTTGTGAGAAAAGAGACCCACCTCTACGCAGGAATTTGACTGCTAAGTCTACAAACTCTACCCCCTCTCGTTTTGGACCTTCGGCCTCCTATAAGGAAACACATGCTCTTAACCATTAGGCCCACTTATAGCTAATTATGTTATTTTTGAGATGAGATTATTTGTAATATTTTAAAACAATGGTCAAGGGATGGACTCCCTTACAACCATTGGGTGAGAAGTGAACACCCTCACGAGTGTTTAATAAAATTAAAAGTTTGCTAGTTCTCACCCTACGAGGTTTCCAGGCTATATGAGTGTCTAATGGTACGATTGCTTGTTGTGCCATTTTTATGATGTTGAATCCTTGCATGATGTGATGTTTATATTATCAAGAATGTGATTAACTAATAAAGTTAAAATAATCATGGAATTGATGCAATTTTACATCAGGAAGTTTAAGTTAATATGTTACAACAATAGTAGTTAATGGTTTTGTAACTTACTATTCCTAAACTAAATATTACTCTATGTAATGATGGTGGTTTATCAAATGATCATTGAAATAATATGGAAATTAATTCAGAAAGTTATATGTTGGTAAATACTATAAAAATACTCTAACTTCATGCATTGTCATGCGAGGTTACCAAGGAATGTTACACATAACCTCATGTTTGGAAATCTATATAGATATTTCAATGGATTGTTTTGCGTCTCAACATAAAATTAATATAAAACCTACTCATTGATATAAAAAATAAATAAGTAAACGAATAAAATTATTAGAGTTAAATGTTGTATTTGATGTGTACAACATTTTTTACTATAATATGTTTTATCTATTTCATACTAAGTTATAGAAAGTACTTATCCCTACCATCAGTGTATACACATCTATTTTAATTTTTTTTAAAGATATTTAAATAATAAAGTTTTAACTACAATGGAGTCATGGGCAACTAAGAATTGATTCAAGTTAAATATCACCTAATAAATTAGTAAAAAATATTATTTTGAAATTCTTTTTAAAAAAGGAAAACAATTGTATATATTCATATTAATCTGTTATAATTTTGTTTTAATATTTATCAAATGTTTATAAGAACTAAAATTTTAAATTGTCTTTTTTTCCTTAACTTCTATACATATAACAAGTTCTTATTTCGTGGAAATTGATTTATTATAAGTGTTTTTCATATAGAATGTGGTCGGGTGCTTTACAACATAATATAATTCAAAGTTTGTCTTATAATATTACATTTAAAACATTAAAATATTTATATATTATTAATCTTTATTTTTGAAATATTGTTCACATTGAACTCTATGTTCTTTTTCCCATTGAATTTCAGCACTTTGCATTATTTCAATATAGGATTATATAAATCAATTTTTTGTTTCTAATCTGCTCAAAGGGAAACCATACTAGTAGTGTAATTTCAAATTTTTAAGGTTGTTATTTCTTTGTCTAACTAAAGCATTTTGTAAATGAAAACTCATACAAATAGGTTGGCTACACTCGACTAGGTTAACATACAACAACATAGAAAAAAATGACTACTACAACTATGAACATGAAACCAATGAATCATGAAAACTAATGGGTTGAACCTTGAGGCATCTACATTGGCTAGTCACCATCTTCATTAGAGAAGAAGGAGATGTTGGATGATCTCCTCACTATAATAGTCATCTTCCAATTCACACTATAATTTTTTTCCTCCAACTGTATTGATTTGATAGTATGCTCCTATTGACTATCTACATGATCAATGAGTACTCATCCCACAAGAATTTTTATGTGCAAGTAAACATTAAATTCTTGCATGTACTAGAAATATATTAACTGAGCGAAGGGCCCTATATCATGGATCCAATCAAAAGTAGCAACATTGACATTGTGATCAAGAATAAAATTCTAGTCATGTTGTAATTCAACTTCCACTTATTCAATATCCCACCAGAATAGATTAAGAATGATTTACTTATATCTAGCCAGGGAGTCGTAAGCTTGTGCTTGAGTGAGGAGCTAGGAGGTAGAGGCAATGTGGCTTTCCATCTTGGTGGAGATAGAGGAGATCCTCTTCCAACCGTCTCTACATCTAATGGCTAGTGTACCATGATACATGGTTGTACTAAGTGACAGGATGAAGGGAGGAGGGCGATGAAGAGGAGCATACGATTCAAGGGTGGTGCAAAGGTGTGGCAAAGAGGGAGGAGGGAAAAAGTAGGAAATGGCAACCTAAGTGAGATGGCTAAGGAGTCAACAAGTGTGTGAAGAGGCAATTCAAAAGGGAGGGAAAATTTGGCAGCCTATATGGAAATATATTCTAAGTGGGAGGAGAGTAAAATCTAAGAAAATGTTGGGGTCAATGTAAGAAGGGATGAAAATAAAGATAAATCCTTTTCTTGAATCACAATAAGGAAATATCATCTCAAAAATTAGTAAAACCCACAATGTATAATACCTGAGAAAAAATAATAGATCCAAACTAAGTGTGTAGTTACCATAAGTGGTGAAACATCCACAGAACAGTTACGTCTGAATCCTCTAATCGAGACTAGTGAGGAAAAACTAGTGTATAAGAGCACGATGCTAGAAATTATTGACATGATTAGCCTTGAACAATTTGAATGTTTTGGATTATGAAAGGTTAGCATTTCAAGGATTTTAGTACCATTAGGCAGATGATATGGAGGCCAACAACACTAACTGTATTTCCAAGAGAGAACTTCGAGTCGATAATACCAGTGCGGTTGTATTTAGTCTGAATATTGAATTCCATATAGTAGT
>APFE030594661.1:162593-185829 GCA_000404065.3 Pinus taeda | reverse complement strand
TACCATGAAGAAACAAGCATTCAAATGGAAGGTTTGGTCAAGAAATCTTCGGCTTCAATTTTGATTGACCTGTGATCTAATTTTAGTTATATTAGTCCTAGGATTGTAGAAAAATGTGAATTGCCAAAGAAAGTCCATGAAAAAATATGCCTCATTCAGCGGGCAACTTGGAGAAAGAGGATAATATTAGAGATGGTTGAGTCTTACCTTGTACAAACTGGGGGCATCACTACAACAGTTAAATTGAATTTTTTCCATTAGGATTTCATGATGTTATGATTGTAATTGATTGGTTAGAAACCCATAAAACCAAGTTGGATTGTTAGAGTAAGGTGTTGGAATGTTTCAACAATGAGGGTGACCCAATAACAGTGCAAGTAATCAAAAGGCCAATAACACTAAGAGTGATCTAAGTGGTGCAAGTAAATCACTGAAGATAGAGGGGTTATTCCTTTTATACCATTCAAATATTAGAGGAGAAAGATGCCATTGTAGATCCATTTGCAGATTATTCAGTGTTGAAACAATGAAGCGATGTATTTTGAGAAGAATTACCAGGGTTATCACCCAACAAGGAGATTTACTTCACAATTTAGTTGATTCCAAGAAACAATACTAGTAGCAAAGGCCTCGTATCGCATGAGCATGTCGCAGCTCGTCAAATTAAAGTTTCAGCTAAAAGAATTAATGGAAAAAGAGTAAATACTATCCAATATTTCACCATGGGAAGCCCCTACACTTTGTGTTAAGAAGAAGGATGGAATGCTAAGTTTGTGCATTGAATATAGGTAGTTAAACAATGCCACTATGAAGAATAAGCACCCACTACCAAGGATTGATGATCTATTTGATCAATTGAGTGGGGCTTAAGTGTATTCCAATATCGATTTAAGGTTGGGTTACCACCATGTTAGAATGAAGGAAGAGGAGATTCATAAGACTGTATTTAGAACAAGGTATGGCCTCTACGAATTCAATGTAGTTCCATTCGAGCTTAAAAATTCCTCAACAACCTTTATGTTTCTAATGAACAATGTGCTCAAGCCATACTTGGATAAATTTGTACTAGTATTTGTGGATGACACTCTAGTGTACCCAAATATTTAAAAGTAACATGAAGACCACCTAAGAGGTTTTCTACAATTGCTCAGAGAGAACAAATTATATGTCAGTCTCAACAAGTGTAACTTATTTATATTGTATCTAAACTTGATGGAAAACTTGTTATACTTCTTTTGGATACTGGATACATCAAAATACAGGTCATTCAAATGTGGATCAAACTTCAATAATTACAATGTGAATTATTTGGACACTGGATGTTGACACCATGTATCTAGATCTCATGGAAACCTATTGTATCATCAATTGAATTTCTTAATAAGTTGTTAGATATTATATTTTGGGAACTCCTTTTCCTTGGTTTTTTTATAATTTCTTATTAACCCATGAAAAATAACAAATTAAAATTTTCAAACTATGATGTATGTCATTGCTAATGTGGAATATGACATGTCATATGCCATATCATTTCACATGTCATGTTGATGTGGCTATTGACATGGATTGGCGACTTGTATTTTCATTTCAGGATTTTATATTCTGATCTAGAACCAAATTAACAAGTATTATTTTATTTTCATGGAGTGTGGGATTATAAATAAATGAATCTCAAGTGACACATATCCAAATCTTAGAAACAACTTATTATAACTCACTTGAATGCCTTAGATACCAAATATCATGCATTATCAATTGCATCTGCATGTGAAAGGGTTAGTCACAAACGTTATTGCTACACCTCAGATGCTTTAGATTCCATATGTTATTTACACAATTGATTCGTATCTGAATATATAGGAGTATGTAGTATGGTATTTTATTCAAACATCTAGACCTTTTGTGATGTACCTAGATGTATGTCTATGTAAGATGCCATTCATACTAGTGGATATTACTATACCAAACAAGAGTGAGTTTGATTCAGACTCGTCATCAGATGATATTGCCTCATTGTTATTGGAATATTTTTTTCCCACCAATAGGCCTTCAAACTTGTAAGGTTTTCTCATATAGTAAAGCTATGAATTCAACTAGGTAGCAAGAGGCAAGAAAATATGAAAATTCAACTAAGGAACAAGAGCGAAGCATTGAAAGTCCCTCAATTTTTCTAAGTACAATAGAGGGATCAATATTAAAAAAGAAAAACAAAATAACCAAAAGATTCCCAAATGGTCTTTTATTATTATTATTATATATTTGTGGCACAATAACAATCAAATTTTAAAATTAAAAATAGAGAACAATTCTCATTAGTTGAGGTTTCTAAATCAAATGCCCCAATATTATTTCAAAATGATTTTAAAGGTTTGTGAATTCCTTAAAAGAATAACTTAAAAATATTAATAGAGGTACATAACACATCTCATGGTTTTTTGTAAAAGTTAATGATAAATGAGGGAAATGTTAATCGAAATCCATCAACTATTGTGAAAGTTAGAAATTTAATTATATCACTGAAATAGAAAATATGAGAAAACTTTACATATTGAGAAGTTAAGGTTTTTTTCATGAAATCTAATAGTTCATTGACCATATTTATTTTAAACCTTAAGGAGAAGTGTTATTCAAAATCTTTCAAAATAATAGAAATGTAGTTATGGTTATAAATAATAATAATAATAATAATTTAATTTTGATTTTATGTTTAAATTTTATGGGAGGGGTTGACGATGGGAGTTTGTTGATCTTCCATGGAACATGAGAATATGGGTTTTATCTTATAATCACTAACAAAAACACATTCAAATGCCTCAACCGTCCTACTTTTCACAATAGAAAAATACACGAGTGAATCAACTAGTGCATATGATAATTTTTAAAAATTTCAACCCTTCCCCGTTATATTAACAAACTATAATGAAACATTTTAGGGTTCCCGTACTAGGGATCATGGCCCTCATACAATTGTTGATCCAAGAATACAAACTAGGGCTTGGAGTCAATCATTTTTACTGCCAATCTACCCTGAACAAGACAACACTTGACCAAATTGTTGATGGTGGCCACAGGCAACCCTTTCATTCCATGTGTCTTGAGCACATCTGTTGCTTCATATGCTCCCAATATGTAACATCCAAATATGCCTCTATCAGTGATGACTGCTCCTTTTGTCCACTGAACACAACTTTAATAAGTCTTCCCTCTATTTGATCATTATTCCATCAATGAGTCAACACCTAGGGACTTCTATGAGTTGTTCACAACCCCAAAGCTACCCACCTATTGCTCCTTAAACCTTGAGTAATTCAACACTTTGGGACTTCAAACTCTTCCCACTTCTACCTTCCCCTACTAAAATATGAAGATAGACTTTAACCAGTGAACTAGGGATGAATACTAAGCCATCTTGGCTGCTTCCTCTTTCCCTTCAAGGGTCAATCCTAAGCTTCAATGAACCTACCCTATTTACAAATTTTATGCTCCTTCATAATAATCTAATCCAAGGGCCATGTTAGTAGTTTCCTAAAAACCTCCTACATGTACATGAACTGCTTCTAACTCTATCCAAAATCTATGGAAATTCCACCAAAAAGTCAGCTCCTCTTCATGGTCATGTTCATCCTTCATGTGGCTCTTTTATTTTGCTCAAAATTTTTCTTAGGTTCTAGGAATCTTAAGGATCTACTAGCCCCACATGTACCTCTGCAAGTCACTTCAAGATCTGTTTCATTGGTTGTGGACATAACCCTCCATCTAAGGATCTTTTCCCTTATTTTCCACATAGGTATAGAGAAGACTTTTGGGCACTTTACATGGATTGATCATGCTCAGGATTTACGCTAATGTAGGGCATACAAACATTTTTGTCCATAACACTTTTGAATAGCCCTCCCTTGAATCTATCTTCTACCCAATACACTGTCCTATTACTCATACTCTGCATCATATATTGACCACCATTTTTCTCTAAGCTAGGCCACATAGGAACAATCACATGGGTTAGTTCTACAACATCAAGGATTTCCCATAGACATAATTATTTCTCGACTTTTATAGGGCATAATATTACCATGAATTTTCCCTCATCTAGGGCTTATAAATATTTGTCCTAAATACTTCACAACAAATCCATTTGTCACCAACATGAAGTGCACAATTATGCCTTCTTGGATCCCTCATCATAGTTCCAAGAATCCATAGATATGGCCACTAACTTTGATTGGAAACTAGGTCGAGTACATAAATCTTTGCAACTTCCCTTTGGTAGGGTTATTACAATCATTTTTTAGCCTAGATCACATCAACAATTCCCTTACGATATGTAGCCACCTTCATACAATATGTTAGGCCTTGCAAACTTCCAAAACTAGGCCTTACAACCCTCTTATCAACACATAGTAGGGTTCCAACCCTCTTCTCCAAATATGAAATGAGGTGAACTATTTATGACTAGAATTGTGCTCAAAACCTTCCACAAATAGACCTTCTAGATTGGTCTTCTATTTCTTCTAGCTGATTTAGCTCCTCTAGATTCTTGCGACCTCTTTGCACTGCCTCTTTATGGTGATCTCGACCTCCTTAGTATCCCTTCTTGACCCTCAAACTAGGGCACCCTTAGGAATACATCTCTACCTTAATTGTTCATGAAATCTCCCTCTCACTTGATACATCGAGCCTTGTCCTAAGGCCTCCTTAAACATATATCCTTAAGCCTCTTTGGAACCTCTAGATCTTAGGTGTTTTGATCCTCTTAGACTTAAGATTTATTTTTTCTTTTTAACCTTTTTTTTTTAGAATTTTAAACCCCATCTAGGTCTAAAACCCCTGCACCTGGGTTCTTTTCCCACAAAGTATTTTCATGAAAAAACTTCTCACAAACCCCATATCTAAGCTCTTGGATTTCTTCACAAGCTATGTATAATTCAACACTTTCTATGCCTCATCAAAACCTAAATATCTTGAAATTCCATAGGGTTTCTCGCTCTAAAGCTAAACTCCCTATGAATCTACACAACCTCCATTATCTCACACACTTCCACTATGCATGCTCTGATTCAAGTATCCCTTTGAAGTTGCTCTAATACCATGTTGATCTTCCATGGAACATGAAAATGTGGATTTGGGCATAGAATTTCTAACACAAACAAACTCAAATTCCTCAACCATCGTACTTTGCACTCCAGAAAAATACACATCAGCGAATCAACTAGTGCAAATGAATCTTTTTAACTTTTCAACTCTTCTTCATTATATTAACAAACTATAATAAAAAATTCTAGGGCTCCCTTACTATGGATCATGACCCCCATAAAATCATTGATACAATAATACAAACTAGAGCTTACAGTGAATCACTCTGATAGCCAATCTACCCTGAATAGGAAAACACTTTACGTACATGTTGATGGTGGCCACACATATCCCTCTTAGTCCACGCGTCATGAACACATCTGATAGTTAATTTTCTCCCATTATGTAACATCCAAAATCTCCTCTATCAGTGATAAATTATCCTTTTTTCCATTGAACACGACTCCAATAAGTCTTCTCTCTAGTTGATCAGTAGTCCATCAATGAGTCAACAAATAGGGACTTTTATGAGTTGTTCACAACTCTATTTGTGAAAAAATCCTAAGCTTCCCAGCTGCTGCTCCTTAGTCCTTCAAGAATTCAACATCTTGGGACTTGAAACTCTTCCCACTTCTACCTTCCTTTGCTGCTATATGAAGATGGACTTAGGGCATAGAGGCTACCCACTCTCACTGTAGAAGTCCATCTCTAGCTAGTGAATTAGGGATGAATACTAAGCCCTCTTGGCTCCTTCCTTTGTCCCTTCAAGGATCAACCCCGAGCTTCAATGAAACAAGCCTACTTACAACTCTTATACTCCTTCATAAGAAGTTGATCTAAGGGCCATGTTAGTAGTTAACTAACAACCTCATACCTGTACATGAACTAATACCAACTCTATGCAAAACCTATTTTCCATAATCCAGCAAAAAGCCTTCTCCTCTTAATGGTCTTGTCCATCCTTCATCTAGCTCTTTCCTTCTACTCAAAATTCTGCTTAGGCTTTGGGCACCTTCAGGTTATACTATCCCCACACGTACCTCTGCAAGTCACTTCATGATATGTTGCCTTGGTTGTGGAGATAACCCTCCATCTAAGGATATTTTCCCTTCTTTTCTACATAGGTCTAGAGCATATTTCTAGGCACTTTACATGGACTAATCATGCTTAGGAATTACCCTAATCTAGGGTGTACAGATGTTACTGTTCATAACCCCTATGAACACCCCTTCTTTGAATCTGCCTTCTACCCAATACATAGTCCTATTACTCAAACTCTACACCAGATCTCGACCTCTCTTTTTCTCTAAGCTAGGCCGAATAAGAAAAATCATGTAGGTTAGTTATAGGGCATCAAGGCCTTCCCATACACAATCATTGCTCAACTATTCTAGGGCATAATATTACCACCAATATGCCCTCATCTAGGGCTTATAAATTTCTATCTTAAATACTTTAGAACAACTCGATTTTTCACCAACATGAAGCACACAATTCTTCCTTCTTGGATCCCTCATCACAGTTCCAAGAATCCATATATCTAGCCACTAACTTTGACAAGAAACTAGGTCGAGTACATAAATCTCCGCAGCCTCCCTCTGCTAGGGTTATTGTAGTCATTATTGATCCTAGATGACATCAACGTTGCCATTAGGAGATGTGACCACCTTCCTACAATAGGTCAAGCATTGTGTCCTTCCAAAACTAGGCCTTACAACCCTCTAATGAGCCCATAGCAAGTTCTTGACCCTTTTCTCCAAATCTCAGCTGATGTGACTTATTTATGCCCAGATTTATGCCAAAAAACCTTCCAGAAATAGACCTTCTAGCTTGGTCATCCACTTATTCTAGCTTATTCAAGTCCTCTAGATGCCTGTGACCTCCTTGTTTCGTCTCCTTATGTTGATCTTGATCTCCTTAGTATCCCTTATCGGCCCATAGACAATGGCACCCTTAGGACCACATATCTAGCCTCCTTGTTCAAGTGATCTCCCTCTCACTTGGTACATCTAGCGTTGTCCTAAGGCCTCCTTAAATAGATCTCCCTAAGCCTCTTTGGATCCTTGTAGATCTTAGGGGTTTTGATCCTCTTAGACTTAGGGTTTAATTTTTTTTTTTTTAATTTTCCTTTTAGAATTTTAAGCCCCATATAGGTCTAGAACCCCTTCATTTGGCTTCTTTGTCCAAAAAGTCTTTTTGTGACCAAACTTCTCAGAAACCCCAGATCTAGGTTTCTGGAGTACCTCCCAAGCTACACAATTGAACAAAGTTGCTTTTGGGGATCATGGAAGGGGGTTAAGAATGGAAGTTTCCTTGGGGGGATTTAAACTATATGAAGGAATACTAGTGATATCATCCCATTAGTGGGTAGATTGTTCTTCCATATAATAGATAGGCTAGCTTCAACTTAGAAACAACCTACTAATACTAATACTACTACTACTACTAATGATAATGATAATAATAATCCAATTTTAAGGTCATGGGAAGGGGTTAAAAGCGGAAGCCACCTTTCGAGAAATTAAACTATATGAAGGGATGTTGTGATAGCATCCCATTGGTGGGTAGATTTTTCTTCCATTGATAGATAAGCTAGCCCTAACTTACACTCAAATTAATAATATTCCAATTTAAAAATTATAATTAAACTAAAAAACCAAAGTAATGTTTAAAATCCCTGAAGCATGCAAATGCTAAGAATGTCAAAGATTATTATACCTGAAGTAATGATGTAGTTCTAGGGATATTGAAAAATGTTTGATGAGTATGCATACAATGTATTGAGCATGTGCATGATGATTGCATGCTTATTAACAGCGCTATGTTGTTGTATTGTATGAGGACTAATCATGGTTGTTATGTTGTTGATGATGCAACTACTGAGTACAACAACCTTACCAAGAACAAGCCTTATAGGTGCATGCTTCTTTCACATGGAAGCCTTGGCAAGATAGATTACTCGAGGGTCTATGATGCATGAGCCTAGTAGGGCTAGTATGACAAGAATTAGACTTAATCACATCTTGTATGTGCTTCAACCCATAGTGGATCGCTTGAGGGCTTAAAGGTACTTGGAGGCCTTGGAAAAGAAGTGGAACTCATGGAGCCAATGTTTGTGCCCGACAATAAGCCACCCGAGGGCCTAAAGGGTACCTAAAGGCCCCAAAAAAGTAGCAAGAACTCCCAGAGCCATGAACTATGGAACATCCCTATTTAGGGATAAGTTTCCCTCGAGGTGGTGGCATGGAAGGGGTTCACCACTTGGGTGTAGGTTGATGGAGGAGCATGAGTCCATAGGTTGGAGACTGGTGGGGTTTGCTACCTTAACTGGTGGAAGGTACTAGATATGTACCAAGTGATGAGTAAGTGGATGCTCCATAAAGTCAACATCCCATCTAGTCATAAATATAAGTAGTATTGATTCAGTTTGCATGCATTATTTTTTGTTATAAATATATGGACTATGAATTCAAATCCTTAGAAATAGAATACTTATAGATAAAGTACTAGTTTTATAGAGATCATTATAATATGTTTGTTTACTTGTTAGATGTCGTAGCAGTATTTTGCGCAACAATGATCGCCGGGAGACATTTTACGGCGAAAACATTTTACAACAATGAAAGAAAACTATGGAACATGAAAACCCTTATCTATAAAACAGATTAAAAAAGATTATGAAAATATTACAAACTGGTAAAATGTTTTTTTAAGTTAACAATAATACATGGGATTTCTCATTTTGTCCAGGGTACTTACCCACTATACTCTGCCCTCTTGAAACCAGATAATCCAGAGGCATCAACAAGTGCTTTTTCCCATTCTGTAATTATATCTGAAGCGTATTGCGGTCTCATTTCACAAATTCTGAGGGAGATGCGGAAGATATTAAGTTATCATGCGCTAAAAGAAAATTGAAAAGGGTTGAAAGAACCGGGAGAGATTGCTAATAGAGTTGCACAGAAAAATGAAAATAGATGGAAAAGAAAATTGAAAGGGTTGAAAGGACCGGGAGAGATTGCTAATACAGTTGCACAGAAAAATGAAAGTGGACGGAAAACGTCGGCAGAGATTGCGTACGAACGCTGAACCTGGATACTCTTCCTTATATAGATCCTTGTCTGGAAGATATCACCTTGCAGTATAGGTTTCTCCTGGTACAGTTAGTTTCAGGAACGGAGAGTCCCACGTTGTTTCATGAAGCAGAGGTTGACTTTACCACGAAAATATTTTTAAATTATCGCAAATTGCTTTTCCGAGGTGTCACTGCACCACTTAGAATAGGATTCTACTCCCACTTTCAAAATATCTTTCCACTTTATTTCTGTTCTAAATATTTCTCAAACAGAATAATTTATTGAAATGCTAGTGTATATCTGTGTTTAAATAATTTGTTGAAATATTAGTGTATATCTGTTTAATATTATTATAGTTATGTAAAAGTATGTTTTTCCCGTACATATAAGTGAAATTGCGTATCATATTTATGTTAACATGGTTATGTTGTGGTTTTAAAATTAAATTAGTATAGATTTATTTTAATTTTCGATCTATTAAGGATTGAGAGGGATCAAACTCTTTTCTGAGTGTAAAATTTGAGAATTTTTTTGTATTTGGAGAGAATTTTGTATTTGGAAAGATTTGATTCTTTTCTGCTCTCGGTAGATTGAGCACTAATAAAATATAATTTTTTTTTTGGGTTGAACTAGTCAGATTTGAATCTTGATTTTATGGTTTACATAATACTTCATAACATGGTGATCCTCACTTGAGCTACCAGGTTGGGCCACACTAAGGTGGTTCCGTTGTCCCACAAACAAAGGGGTCTCATACACCAATTTGATGTATGGCTTGGCCTTGACCTTAAAATTAAATAATATATATATATATATATATATATATATATATATATATATATATATATATATATATTATATATTATATATATATCACTTCTTTAATTATTAGATACAGTTTCTTTTACTCACTATTTAAGATTTGATTTTTTCTGTTTTTCGTCATCAGTGACATAATCAAGATTTTGATATCTTATTTATATGATGTTTAGATTTTATATTTTGTCTAAAAGGAATTGTAATTCTGATATGTTCAATATAGTAAAAAATAATTTACATAAAAATTTTTTAATGGTAATTATCAATATAATATTTATATTAATTAAAAATGTTTATATATCAAATATTTATATATTAAAAATTATGTCTTTTTCTTAATTAAATTTTTTTAATGATACATGATTAGAATATATATATTTTTAAATAAATTGAAAGTAATATATAAATTTACAATAAATTAACTATATATAAAAAACAGAATATGAATATAACATATAGTATTAATATATATATATATATTAATATTTAAATTAAAAGAAGTATTTATTTTAAACAATTTCATATATCTACTTATATTATTAATATATATATTTTATATTAGGTATTAGATTTTATTTTTCCTTCTCTTTAAATATGAGGAGAACATTATATAAATATAAAGAACGAAGAATAAGATTCATATAAAGACAATCTAACACATTATATAAATATAGAGAACGAAGAATAAGATTCATATAAAGACAATCTAACACCTTATATTTAAATATTTAAATATGAGGAGAACAAAGAGAAATGAGATTCTAACACTTTATATAAATATGGAGAGAATGAAAAATAATAAAAAATCAGAAAAATGAGACTCTAACACAATATTTATATGGAGAGAACTAAGAATAAGATTCATATAGAGACAATCTAACACATTATATTTAAATATGAGGAGAACAAAAGAAATGAGACTCTAACACTTCATATAAATATGGAGAGAATGAAGAATAATAAAGAACCAGAAAAATTAGACTCTAACGCATTATATAAATATGGAGAGAACGAAGAATAAGATTCATATAGAGACAATCTAACACATTATATAAATATGGAGGCAACGAAGAATAAGTTTCTCCTCGTACAGTTAGTTTCGGGAACGGAGAGTCCCACGTTGTTTCATGAAGCAGAGGTTGACTTTACCACGAAAATATTTTTAAATTATCTCAAATTGCTTTTCCAAGGTGTCATTGCACCACTTAGTATAGGATTCTACTCCCACTTTCAAAATACTTTTCCACCTTATTTTTGTTATAAATATTTCTAAAAAAATAATTGGTTGAAATGTTAGTGTATATCTGTGTTTGAATAATTTGTTGAAATATTTGTGTATATTTGTTTTTTATTATTATAGTTATGTAAAAGTATGTTTTCCCTCCACAAATAAGTGAAATTATGTATCATATTTTTATGTTTAATTTGGTTGTGAGATTAAAACTTTAATTTGCTTGTGGTTTTAAAATTAAATTAGTATAGATCTATTTTAATTTTTGACTTATTAAGGATTGAGAGGGATGAAATTTTTGTTTGAGTGTAAAATTTTAGAATTTTTTTGTATTTGGAGAGAATTTTGTATTTGGAAAGATTTGGTTTTTCTGTGCTGTGCATAGATCCAGCACTAATAAAATGTTAATTATTTTTTTGGGTCGAACTAGGCAGATTTGAACCTTGATTTTATGGTTTACATAATACTTCATAACATGAGCCACACTAAAGTGGTTCCTTTGTCCCACAAACAAGCAGGTCTCATATACCAATTTGGTGTTTGCCTTGGCTTTGACCTTAAAATTAGATTAATTATATATATAATATATATATATATAATATATATATATATTAATATATAATCAATCAATTCTTTAAATTACTAGGTACAGTTTCTTTTATTCACTAATTAAGAATTCATCTTTCTGTTTCAGTAACATAATCAGGTTTTGATATCTTAATTTATTATGATGTTTAGAGTTATTATTTTGTTTAAAAAGAGTTGTAATTCTGATATATTCAGTAATAGTGATAAAATAGTTTATATAAAAATATTTAATGCTCATTAGCAATATAATAATTATATTAATTAAAATATTTTAATATCAAGTATTTATATATATTAAAAATATGTTTTTTTCTTAATTAATATTTTTTTATGATACATAATTTAAAAATATATATATTTTAAATAGATTGAAAAAGTATATAATATTAAATAAATTGGAAAAGTAATATATAATTTATTATAAATTATATATATAATATAAAACCATGAATATAACTTATTGTATTAAAAAGAGAAAGAAATATTATATATAAAATTTTATATATAAATAATTTTTTATATGTATATATTATTAATATTTTTTTAATATTATGTATTAGAGTTTATTTTTCCCTTTTCTTTAAATATGGGAGAACAAGAGAAATAAGACTCTAACACATTATATAAATATGGAAAGAACCAAGAATAATAAAGAACAAGAGAAATGAGATTCTAACACATTATATAAATAAGACTCTAACACATCATATAAGTATGGAGAGAAAGAAGAATGAGATTCATATTTAGGAAATCTAAGACATTATATAAATAGGGAGAGAACGAAGAACAAAACTCAAATATATAAACAAAGAAAAATAAGTAAAAAAAAAATATTAATGAAAAATTATTTTAATTAAAAAAAATAATTGAATGTATATAAATAGAATATTTATATTATATATATTATATATATATAACAAAGGTTAGTGGAAAATATTTACCTTCACTTCATGCTACATGACATCAAAGAAGCTCTTACTTTATTTTACACTACATGACATCAAGGAAGCTCTAACCTTATTTTAGTGGATCTCCTTTACACACATCCTACCAGAATTAAACACTACTGCGTATGTCATCTCCAAGGATGCAATGTGTCCTCTTAGATTTTAAGATGGAGTGAAGCATGAGCATATGTTATTCTACTTATAACATGCTTCAGAAAGGAAAAAATCGTATTTTGTTGTGAGTCATATTCTCTCTTTTAAGATTGGTAATTTTCCGAACACTTGCAACTACCCACACTAATTTCAATCTATGTTATATACTATCAAATATAATATTAGAATTCTAATTAACTTCAAACAACAATATACTTGAATGCTTATATATGCAGTGCTTTTGTGTTGTGTTGATCCACATTGGATCCTAAAACCTCTAAGTCTAAGTCTTTGAAACTATCGGAAAACACTATCGCATGGAAAAACACTAAAGAATGGCAGGAACAAAGTTAAACAAAGAATGAAGTCTCGTTGAACTAGAGTCGTTGGATCAGATAGATCAACGACCCAGATTAAATCAGGATATTGCATCGGAGTAGGCCAACGGAACATATCAGAGGCAGCCCATTGGGGAATGCGATCAATGATCCAGCAATTTAACGAGAGCCGTTGGATCAGGCGTGCAGATCCAATGGTGGAGATCACATAATCGCATCGCAAATGTTACCAAAGGAAGAACTTATCCATAGGCCCAAAGTCTATGCGATATGCGATTTCCGCTTTATCGCATCACTATAACGCAAAGGAGGATTTACCGAGGGCTTGAGGATTAGCGATATGCGATTGACGATTGTGATATCGCATCGCTATAATACAAAGGATGGATTACCGGGGGCTCGAGGACTTGTGATATGTGATCACGATATATCGCATCGTAACGATATAAGGGGTGATACCAATGGACCCCCAACCCCGCGATATGCGATACGCAGATATCGGCGATCGACGATCGGGTAACACAAAGGGCTGTTGACATGCGATATGCGATTGCAATCAGCCTGGACCCGAAAGGGTTTATAGATGTCGCTTGATATAATTTGAGTTCCAATATAAAGCCTTTTGTCAGGTTTTTCTATGATTTAGTGTATTTCCATTATAAAACCAAAATACAAAGGAGACCATGGCATATGGGTGTTGCAACCTGCAACAACGATATAACACAGACCCAATAGGATTATAGGGCGGACTTTATATATTTTGAAGTGTGGCTTGTCGGATTTTCCACTGTTTTTAGAGTATTTTCTATGTATTTTTCTATGTAAATAGAGAAGCGATTCTTTGGGATTTTCCCCCATGCTATTCCTTTCCGTTTGAAAACAGGTGGCCACCATACTCTAGATCATTTTGCAGTGATTGTTTAACGCTCAACAGGGAGATGAAGGGACAGCGTCGGAATCCAGAGAGCTCAAAAAGGAATGCAAACCGTCAACACCGATAGGCTTAATTAGCCATTCAATGGTGGCACAGAGGACAGAGAAGAGAGCAAGAGAAAGCAGAAGACAGAGAGCAAGAGGGAGAGTCTGTGCACTCTTTTAGACTCAAGGATTTCGAGTAAATCCTTGTTGTTTTGTCATTATTGTGTTGAGGCTTTGTTTGAGCTCACACTTGTAATATTCTACTCCTAAAGACATAATATAGAGGTCAACACTGAAGGCTGTACCAGGAGACGTAGCCAGGAAGTCTGGTGAACTCCTTCATTATTTACTGTGTTGATGTGTGTTTATTATGTTATACAACTGTTCCTTGCCTATATTATTCGCAATCTTTTCGATCCGTTGCACTAAATAATATAGGCATCCCTGCACATGAGTCTTTAATACATTAATATTGATTTAAGATCTCATTTACAGATGATGTGTACAATAAGGTAATGTTCTCAAGTCATACATACAGTTCTATTATGGACACCACTAGAATGCCTATCGATGTTCATGTCTATATTTTTGTAAAGTCTATAAATTAAACATTTGTATATTTTGTGTGTGGAGAAAGAAAAATAAGAGTCTAACCCATGGTATTAAAAAAATACAAATAACAAAAGAAAAATCATTTTTAAATGATTTATAATTTATTATGGGTTTAGAATAATATAAGATTATATTACATTAAAAAAAATTAAAAGTGCTAGCTAAATAACACAAAATTAAATTAAATTAAAAATAAATAACTACATGTATGTGGCAACTTAAAAAAAAATAAAAAATTAAACCAATGTAAATGCATCTTGAACTCAATTCTATCAAATATAATTAGACATCAGATTTGTTAATATGCGAGACTTTTTAATATGAAGGAATTAATACATAACATAAAATTAAACAACAAGAAAATTTACACATTAAGAAATGTGATCTTTTTGGGTGATTGATTGCTTATATTGTAGAACATGCACACTTCCTTTTGTATTAACTATGAAATTAGAAATTAACTCATGGTACATAATGTTGATCATAAATAAAATATTTCAATATTACTTTAAATAAAATATATACATGTGAGAGAAGTTGACAAATGAATTTAAACAATATATATTAATTAAAAAATTCAATATGTATTACAAACAAAATATTTTAATGTCCACATTATGTAAAATATTATAATAAATTTTCTTCCTCTATATAAAACAATTGAAAATACAAAAAATATTTGTGATTTAAAAAAGTGTATTATTTAATGTAAGTGAGATGTGTAACTCTTTTCATCTTTAACATGGAGTTAACATGTAACATAAACATACATATATATAAAAAAAGTAGTATAAATTCACCTTCATTTCAAATTTATTAGAAGATGAAGCCAATAAAAAAGAATCTATGAATGAGACATCCACATCATGGCAAGTGTGAGGGTGCATGCCATTATTCCACCAAGTATACATGGGAATGGATGTGGCCATGCACCCTCTCTCGCCGCCCCCAAATAAATAAATAAATAAAAATAAAAAGGTCATTAAGAATTGTATGCCCCTGCATGGATGATCGTGTTACTTAACTACTATTTTATAATATTGGTTAGTTGATTTTCGTAATAAGTTAATGCTTAGGTTTCACTAGAGGTTAATCACTTCAATGAGTTGAGGTCATGGATGCTAGCATCCATTGTAAGGGTCGAGTACTAGCTATACCTCCCATACATTATTGTCATTACAAGCTAAGATAATCATTCATTCTATAAGACGAGAAATTTGAGCATGAGAGAAGACATTTCTAGAAATACCAAGCAGAGCAGGGCATCACATTATTATTTTTCATGGCTCTGACTTTATTTACCTAGTTTGTCATTTTGAAGGTCGTATTTTTAGCTTCCTCTTTAAACTCCATTTCTGCGATCTTTTTCCTTTACTATCTAACCCTTTCTTTGACGTGTCATTTGAGACTTAGAGATTTTGAGTTTCCTCATTCTTGATAGCTATTCTCTTTGGTCCCTTGCTTGACCTTCAAAAATTTAGTTTTATTAAGGTTTTCCTTCACATCATGGTCCCTTACACGTGCTATCTTTTCATTATTTCACCGTTTCTATTGTTAGTTAAAACTAGGCTTGGTAAAAAATTCAACGGTGCTAGGTCACATAATGGTGGTTTTAAGTCCATGGTTTTCGTTTCCCATGGTTTTTTGCCTATGGATTGCATGTAATTAATTCTTTCAAGGAATTTGGATGTCTTCATTGTAAGGGGCCAGCGAGGTGAGAAGTGAAGGCTCACTTGGTTGACTTGGATGGGTTATTCCTGAGATTAATAGAATTTTGTTATCTGGGCTTACCCTCAAGTGGGGATTTCTAGGGGGATACCTTTGTTGCCAATGGTTTATTTGGTTTACTATATTGAGATATCAATGAAAAACCTATTTGCAGATATCAACGCATGTAGCATAGCATGAGCAAATGGCATCAAGAGGTTGGCCAAGGATGAGTAGCTATAAGTGTGCCAATTTATGAAGTCATTTTGTGTAGCATTAAAAAGAGGAATTTGTTGCCATGCAAGCCCAATCCTTATGCAACTAGGTGAAGGGCATGAGAGGAGTTTGTAGTATGAGTAACTGACACACAAAGGAAAATTGGACAAAAGAGAGAAACCATAAACCTATCTCACCCATTTAGAATAGTAAGAGACATCTGCCCACGAAGAAGGATTGAAAATGCCCTAAAGTTCTTCTGTGAGAAAATGGAAGCAAAGGGTCTCTAAAAAATCATTATGGAGCATAGATCGGATGTTACAACGTTCAACTCCAAGCTATCATTAGTTATGGAGATTTTCATTAATCTTACCCGACTAGTTTTGTATGCTCTTAATACCAACAATCATTGGTTTAACTAATAATCTTCTCTTGATAATCTCATTCTTTTCTTTAGTGATTGCTTCATCATAAACAATGTAAACTTTGAAACAGGAACTATAAACTCAAAACGGGAATCCTGGCCAAAAAACTTCAAAAAAACATAAAAAACAGTGCTAAAAACGAAAAGTGTGTATACTAGAATGATGGCTTTTTTTTTAGGGTCTATTTTGAACATGTTTTAAAAATGGTAGTCAAAACGAAATTTTTGTGCAAAAAACACCCTGAAAATGGAAAATGTTGAACTGGAATGGTGTTTTCTTTTTTTAGGGTCAATTTTCAAAATTTTAAATAAATGCTAGTAAAACTGAATTTTTATATGCAAAAAAACAGTTGTTTATGAGGAAAAAAACATAGTAATGTTTTTGGAAGAAAAACAATTTTCTTTCCTAAGTATAAATTCAACATGTTTTAGTAATGCCATAAAGATAAAATAATGGGATCTGAAATACATTAAAATTCTATTAGTTTTCATCCATGTTGTTAAACATATAATAACATCACACTAAAGATCGCTAAATTTCTAATTGTTTTCAACCATAAAATTAAAGATACAAAAAAAATTGGAATTTTTTCAACCATAGAATTAAAAGACCATGACATTATGAACAAATTACATGACTAAATTAATCAAAATGTAATTATTTGTATATTGAATGAAACATACATTATATTTCTAATTTAATGTTGCATTGTAGATATTCTAAATGATAAAAATCATCATAACTAAGACATAATCCAACAACATAAAAATGACTCATAACTTCTTATTTAACACGATATGGAAATCAAAAATTTTATTTCAAGATATGATGCAAACATCAGTTATATAAACTCTCTTAGACAATGATTCAAAATCACTCATATTTTCTTACACACCATCAGAATTCACATCTTCAGATGAATGACTAGATGCAAACAAAGATGTTCCATATTTTTCTCTCTCATCAACTAGTGCCCCATCTGAGTCCACATGCATGCCACCATTTTAGGTTTCAAAATTTTTCTTGATCTACGACTGGTTTTAGTAGACTCCCATCTCAACATTGTTCCTTCTAGTAACAACCTTTTCAGAATCTGTATCGTCTTGAAGTGAAGATTTCCTCTCTTTGTTAAATTGAAGTCATAAACAAGTATGTCAACATCCTCCAATTTTAAGAGGTCTGTGTGGCGGAGATTTATATTTGTACCCTTTCTTTTTCTCTTTTCATCAATTTTTTTTGTCAACTACCATCTCTAGCTTATACACACCATTGAATGGGTGTGTATTTATGGCATACCAATGTACTTCAACACCTGTATCGTCCTCATTTTCTCTAAAGATCTTTATAACCTTTGCAACCTAGAATGGATAGCTATTGGGATCTCCATATACTAGCACTGCGATCATGAAACCCTCCTTAATATCCTCTACTGAACCCCTGTAAAGGTCTTCCATGGCTTCATGTTGTGCATGAGATAAACTGGAACCAATATACATCTCTCTTTCCTCTGCCTGTGAAGAATTAATAATACCTTGAGATTATTGTTGTTGAACAATGTTTATTTCCTCATGTTCATTTGACACATTTTGTGGCCAAATAAATGGATTTTTCAAAGGTATATCTACATTTGTTGTTGTTGAAATGATATCATTTTGATTATTGAAAAATGACTCCCACCAAACTGAATTAGCAATGTCAAAGTAGTCATATGTATATCTAATACATATTTTAATTTCTTCTAGGCAATCAGAATAATTTATATCTCTATTATGTCTATGTGCATTATGAACTTCACCAATTGATTGTAATAACAATATTTTTGATGCAAATATTAGATGATCTGGAATGAACTTCAACAGTTTCTTCCAACACATCAAGAGTAGCATCTGGCATGTATGATCTCTTAATACATTCAATTAATGATGGCAAGCTCCCAACTTCCTTCCTCCTAAATGTGACTGAAAAATGATTGAAGATCTAATCAATATGGTCATGAGTGTGCCCAACAAGAAGGAAACCAACCTTTACCTTCTGAAAAGTTCTCAATTCAACAAGCATGTTTAGATATCCAAAAACAACCTAATTTTTTTTTTTTTTTCAGAGCAAGTGTTGACCAATTGTAGATACAAAAACTTCAGGAAGATTACCAGACCAATGAGAAAGCACATCATGAATTATGGTTATTGTCATATTTTCATCATTCTGAATATTTGGAGTTGTGAAGTACACCCTTGGAAACATTTTCCCATTGAGGGCCATACAACTGACCAAGTGATACTGAATAAAATTTTCCTCTTGTAAATTTTTGGGTGTGCGAACAAAATGTGGTAAAAGTGTTTTCTTTTGGTCCATACCATCAATTATCAAACCCAAATATTTATTTTGATTATCATAACACTTCTTTCGATGTTTGTAAAACTTTTTCCTTTCACTTGTTTGTTTTTCGCGATGCTCCTAAAGTTCTTTGACAATTGAATCTACACAACATAAAAGAAATCCATTAAGAAATATGTTTTCATAGTTGATGACTATATAATTTTAAAAGTTAAGTTATGAATGCTTACCTCTTTCTGACCCTTCACATTTGTCCCTTTTTTATTTAAGAGAAGAACATGTACTACAAATCCCCATCCTTGTCTTCTTAGGAATACAGACATTGTTGAATTCTTTCTTCCATACCTTCACAAAATATTGATATGTAGTAAACCGACCATGTCCCTCAGAACCTTCTGCATATTCTTTGTATAACTTTTAGATTTCTCGTCTTGAAAAATTATTTGGAATATGTATTGTTGCTCTATTTGGCATACACTCTCCATGTTTTGAAAAGAAATATTTCAGCCATGACATTGCAGTATTTGATAATGGCCCAAACTGTCATTTATGACGTACTTCTAAATAAAATGTGGGATCCTTTTCCAAATTTTCTTGGATTCTCAAGAGACGAAAATTACTCATCGAATAAAACATTTTGAAAACCTTTCTGCAGATAAATAAAGACCCAATATGATAATCATAACCTGACAATGTAGATTGCATGCATCCAACTAAATATGAATTTTGCATGCTTTTATTCATTGACAAATATCTTTTCCTTTTCTCTAATGCAAATTTGAAATCCATATGTTTTAAGCAATCTTTTTGACAACATTCACTTGAAATGAGAGCGTTGATATAACTTCTTCTCATCAGATAGTCTACTTTACCCCTTGTATAACTAGAACATATTGCATTGATATGAAAAGGTCTACTCCTACTCCTCGATACAATATATCTTGGCAACAACTCTATCATTGGATCATCATTTGTATAAGCATTTTCATCATCATTCTGAGGAATGTTATTCACACTATGATTAGCTGTGCTTTTCAAATACTGACTTGGAGGATATTCTTCATATTCCCCTTCTTCAGTGCTAGTGTCATAGTCCTTAGAATTGGGATTAAATGGAAAATTTGACTCGATGTTTATTGGATATTCTTCCTCATGTGCATTGTTAGTGCTGCTCTTATAGTCCATATAATTAGGACTACGTCGAAAATGTGACTGTTTACTTACTGAAAATGCTACATCCTGTCCTTTGTCACCGCTACTCTTATAGTCCTTAGGATTAGGACAAAGTGGTTCATCCTATCCTTCATCACTACTGCTCTCATAATCCATAGGATTAGGAGTAAGAGGACACCATGACACTCCATTCTTTTGAAATTTTTCATCATGCTCTTCATCACGGCTACTCTCATAGTCCATAGGATTAGGACTAAGTGTACATTGTGACACTCCAATCTTTTTAAATTCATCATCATGCTCTTCATAACGTCTTCTCTCATATTCCATAGGATTAGGACCAAGAGGGCACCGTGACACTCCATTCTTTTGAAATTTTTCATCATGCTCTTCATCACTGCTGCTCTCATAGTCCATAGGATTAGGACTAAGTGGACATCGTGACCCTTAATTCTTTTGAAATTATTCATCATGTTATTCATCACTATTTCTTTCATAGTCCATAGGATTAGGACTAAGTGGACACTGTGACACTCTATTCAGTTGAAATTCTTCATCATTGTTGCTCTCATAGTCCATAGGATTAGGACTAACTGGACACGTGACACTCCATTCTTTTGAATTTCGTCATCATGTTATTCATCACTATTGCTCTCATAGTCCATAGGATTAGGACTAATTGGACACGTTACACTCCATTCTTTTGAATTTCGTCATCATGTTATTCATCACTACTGCTCTCATAGTCTATAGGATTAGGACTAAGAGGACACTGAGACACTCCATTCTTTTGAAATTTTTCATCATGCTCTTCATCACTACTGCTCTCATAGTCCATAGGATTAGGACTAAGAGGACACTGTGACACTCCATTCTTTTGAAAATTTTCATCATGCTCTTCATCATTGCTGCTCTCATAGTCCATAGGATTAGGACTAAGTGGACACCGTGACACTCCATTCTTTTGAAATTCGTCATCATGCTCTTCATCACTGTTTCTTGCATAGTCCATAGGAATAGGACTAAGTGGACACCGTGACACTCCATTCTTTCGAAATTCATCATCATGCTCTTCATCACTACTGATATCATAGTCCATAGGATTAGGACTAAGTGGACATCGTGACAGTCCATTCTTTTGAAATTCTTCATCATGCTCCTCATCATTGTTGCTCTCATAATCCTTAGGATTAGGACTAAGTGGAAACTGTGACTCTTTATTTATTTGAAATTCTTCATCCCATCTTTCATCAATGATGCTCTCATTGTCCTCAGGATTAGGACTAAGTGGAATAATTGACTCTCTATTCATAGTGGAATAATTTTTATTATATTCATCAATATGAATAGAGTTGTTACATGACGAAGATGTTGATGCTTCACAAAGTGAAACTTCACTATCGAAAGAATCCATCCCTTTCAAATAGAAGAGGTTGAATGATACAAATGTAGACTCTCCTACTGATATTATATAGCTTAAAGAATGAAATTTTCCCTCAAAATATTTTTGCCAAAATATTTCCCTCCAAAAATTTCGTTTCATGTATTTCCCTCCATAATTTTCTTCTACAATTTATTGAAAAATTTTAACTAATTTTTTTTTATGAAATAAATATTTAAATTTAAAATTGTAAACTAAATTTGGCACTTGGGTTGGGCCCAACCCCAAGAGCTACAGCCTCCTAAGAAAGCTCAGAGCTGGTGCAAAGTGAAATTTATCTCCATTACTCAAAAAATAATCATGTCACAAAACTGTTTATAGCAAGAGCTCGAAAATGAGCTGAAATGCAGAGCTGCACTAAATGTGATCCAGGTGGATATTGGTGGCCACCTGCCAAGTCCATCTGGACCCCCATCATTATCTCTTTCAACATTTTTAGTTTCCTTAATTATAGCACAACTTACTATTTTTAGCAGTTTTTCGGGTCCTGAACTTCCGGAGCCGTTTTGAGGCCCTAAACGACGTTTTTTGGGGAATCCAGGGGCAACACGGGTTCATGAAAAATGGACCCGTGTTGGCCGTTCCAGCAATGGTAGTTCTCGGATAGATCTTTCTAACGAGCTATTATACGCGTCAAACGAAGATCGTATGCCAAAGTTACGACCCCGGGAAATTGATGTACCAATTTACCCAAAACGGGGCCCACAATTTGGCGTTTCATCTTCTAAGGGTCGGTTTTGGAATGTGAAGGGTTTTCCATTGTTTCTCAATAATAAATAGGCCTTTGAGCCTCATTGTAACACAAGTTCGGAACAGTTCAGAGACATGTAGCCGCACATCTCTTCTCAGAGATAAGCTACCATCGTCCTAGCTGGTTTATTCCCAATTCTGGTTGTAAGCATATTTCGGTATTTACCATTAATGAAATGAAGTGTTATTTCCGCTGCATCTCTTTATTTATGGTTATCGCATCTCTGTATTTATGGTTATCTCTGTAATCTATTGCGTTACTGTTTAAATCCGGATCAGTGGTATCAGAGCGGTCTGCTTTTTCTCGGTTTTTCTTTGCATGTCCCCGACGAGGTCAGGATATAAGGAGTTAGGGCTTGAACTGGTCGAACCTTTGCAAGACCAGCCTCGGAAATCCCGACGGCCTCCAATGGCGGATGAGAAGAAAGACGAGGG
>APFE030594661.1:111081-130792 GCA_000404065.3 Pinus taeda | reverse complement strand
CCACTTATTATATTGATGTACCCATGTAGTGCCCATATTGTTACTGTTGTGCCCCATAGAAGCCCACTATTGTTATTATTGTGCCCTTAAATTATTATTGTTATGTCGGCTCTGATTATGTTATGACCACTTAGACTCCTATATATAGAAAGGAGGTCTTTTTATTTGTATCATCCAAGAATTGTTCATTTATGTAATGTAAAGGAGGTTGCCTCCTTGAAGAGGCTGAATTCTAAGGCGTTGATCTATCTTTTCTATCTTTTCTTGAGCTGGTTTCATAACATTTTTCTTCTTTGACCCCTTCCAGCAGTCCAAAAAGCAATGGATGACTGAAGTTTAGGCCAATCCAGTTGGCCTTCAGATTTTTACATTGACTATTTGTAAAGTGGTACTCTGGCCAAAGCCTTCCGCATCCATGTTGGGGAGTGGTACTCTCTTATTTTCAGACTGTGGGACAATGTATTCCATCTCCTTGTGCAAGCATGAATGTATTTATCACTAAACAGTCTTTCCATGTCCTCAAAGTGAGCAATGGCTTGAGCTTTCCTTTCAATGTAGTCTAGGAGAACCCGAGGGTTGTTGGCCAAGTGCTGATGGGCATACACTAAAGTTGAGGGATCTTCTGGTTCTGCTCTGATCATGAGTGGCTCACTTAGCTCCCTGTCCATAACTTTCCGAATTTTTGCTGCCCTCTTTTCCTCATGGTTTAACCAAGAGGACATGGCTATTAGTTGCATATCTCCCAATGTAGCATTGGGGTCCCATATATTCATGTTCGGAAGTGCCAATTTGTGTAAATAGAATTCTGCTAACTTGGCCTTATCTTCAGTTGAGCTACTGCCACACAAATACATGAACTGATTGTAATTATGGAATGGAATGGTGCCCCTTTCGGCCACTATGTTAATTTTAAATTTCAACCATTGATCTCTAAGATATAATGCATATGACTTAGTAGGCTGCCTAGTGTAAGGCTTCTACTGCCCAGTTGGCCATGCAAGCCATTTCGACTTCTTTCTCTTGCACCTATTGTTTTAAAACCTGTATTTCGTCCGCTACCTGTGACTCCTTTCCCTGTAGTAGTTTTGTCAGCATCTCAACCTCAGCATGCCACTTTTCCTCTTTCTGTTGTTCCTCAGTTGTTTCCTTTTCTGCTAGAGGTCCTTCTTGTTGTTGCTGCTCTCCCACAATGGATGGTTTATCTTCCTTATGACCTTCTTGTAGCTGCAATTTCTTTCTCAGCAGCTCATTCTCTTCTTGTAATTCAGCTCTTTGACTGCTTCCCAGGTGCCTCACCATGGCCAACTCTTTTCTTGATTCTTTTAGCTGTTCTTCCAAGTGGCCTATGTCTGCAACACCCTTGGATTTGGCAATCCTCATCCAAATGTGAGTCCTAACCCTCTCTTGTTCCAATGCAAAGAAAAGTGGTACAACAAACCTCTGTGGGATGATCTTCCCACCTTCTAACGGGTTGTAATATGAGCCCAAGCTAGGCTGAGGGCTTGGCTCCAGTATCTCCTCGGTCTTTTCATCTCCTTGTGATTGTTTGGCTGCCTTCTCCTCCAATTTCTCAATCTCTTTTAACTTAGCTAGAGTTTCCTATAGAGACGTTTCAACTTCCTGTAGAGCTGTCTTTGATTCCATCATCCTAATTCTCTCTCTCCAGGTGGAGGTTTTTGGGCTTCCTCTTTCATAGGTGATAGATATCTTTGAAGGGGACTATTCATTCAATTTAGTGGTTGTGTCCTCAATGACAATTGGTTCCTTTGATTGTGGCTGGGGTTTGCCCACTTTGATCCTTGTGCTTCTCCTGGCCTTAAAGTACATGGAGGTTTGCCTCTTTCTCTTTCCTTTTTGTTTCACATGTGTACTTAATGCAGCAAGCATAGTTGCTGCCTCCCTTGCCAACATCTCAGGGGATTTCTCTTCTTGCTGTTCTTTTTCTTCATTTCCTGTAGAAATCTTTGTGTCCACTATTTCTATCTGTATGACTGATATCTCAGGGTGTGCCCTTCCCTTTTATTTCTGGGTGCATGCTTTGGCTGTGGCAACCTTCATTTGGGATTTTTCGGCCTTTTCCTTTCTACTTTGTATTCTCTTTTCCCTTGTTGTTTTTGCTATTGTTTCTTCCTCTGTTTTAGGCTCAACAATCTTGTTAATTTCTTTCTCTTCTTCCTGTGCTTCCTTTATTTTTCCCTCTACTTGAATTTCTTGTGTGCCCTCATCATTGTTTTTCTCAATTCCTTCAATTTTCTCCCCCTCCTCACTGCTGGATGGAGTGATGTTTTCAGCCAAAGTTCTAATGTTATCATCTCTGGACATGTTTCTGAAGATTTCCCAAGATATGGGGATAGTGTAGGTGTGTAAAGAATCTTCCATCAACAGTTTTATGAGCCCATGGTGGTCCAACTGATCTGGGATCCCTTCATTTAGCTTTGTACCACATTCAATTAAGGACTGAAGAAGGAAATATGGGATGCTTAGCTTCTTGGCTAGAGGCAAGTCAATCCCATGCCTTAATTCACATAACAACCTGAAATGATATCCATAGATGATGCTAAACCTCCCTTCACATGTCATGTACTTCATAATTTGATAACTAACTTCACTCGAGAGAGGAGGCAGGATTGTCCTTCTAACTCCATTTTTGTCTTCTATAATGCTCCTCAGGCAGAAAAAATGTTTTCTTAGCAACTTGGCCCAATGATCTCTCTTCCTTGCTCCAAGGGAGCCCCAATGGTAGACCAATAATTCTACTGATGAGCTTAGGGGTGAGTTCTAGGGTCAAACTCCTAAAACTAACTGTTGCATGTGTCTTTGAATGTGGTCTGAGGGACATTAAAAACTCTTCAGTTATCTCCTCATCATGACCCTGGATTTTGTCAAAGAAGGATATCCGATTTGCCCTGGTGAAAAGGTCCACCACCTCAGGGTGCTCGTACAGCTTGCTAAAGTCTGAGGGCTCTTTCCTTATGAATCCTCCTGGCATGGTGTTGAGTGTTATTTTTATGTTTTAACTAGAAAATAAAATGCTCAGGAAAACAACAGTTAATCACTGAAACAGAGGATAGCTAAATTCGGTTTCTTCTCAACCCAAGAAGGAATTTCTCATGTGTTCCTTATAATATCAAATAGCAATAATTCCCTTGTTTTAAGGCTGCTGCCACCCAGAATTCGACTGTCTTGTTTGGAGCCTGAAATTCAATGAAAAATTTGGGTTTCCCTTCTGTCAAGCGGTTCTCTGTCTTTCCTATAGAACCATTCCTATAGAATGCTCCTGGTTCCTATAGAATGAAATTGTGCTTCTGATAGAGCCCGATAGGCAGAAGATTTTTGAAAACAGGCAGAAAAACTGGTGGAGGATGACTGGTTAACTGTTCTCGAAGTGGTGGATACGTACTCCAGTTGAGAACTTCGTGGGTCCAGAATGAATAGAGGGTGGTGCATGTTTCAACTGAGCGTCTTTCAACTGCAGTGTGATTCATGGTGAGGGGATGAGGTGGCCGGACTAGACCATTGATTCGACGTGACAACCATAATGTTTCTGCATGTTTCTGACCGCCATCACCTCCTCTCTCTTGTTATCTGCCACCACCACTACTAGTCCTGATGATTTCTCCCTGAATGGACACTCCACACGTGCTGGCTGCACATCTGGTCACCAATTTTGAATGTAACGGGGCTCTTTCGGATTCCATGAGGATATGTAAGTGGCCGAGGGTGGCCAATTTACTTGCCATCGATTCCACTTAATTTGAACCATTCCCATAGTCATGCAGGATTTAAAATATGATTTATGTAATTGAAGAATGAGTTTAGGCACTTACTTGCGTGGTCGTGGCCGTGTTATGCAAATTTCAAGTTCTAGAACCCATTCCTTTGTTTGTTGTTGCTACATGCACACTGCATGCTTGGCCTCTGTTGTTGCTGATGTTCATACATTGAAGTAGAGCTCCATGTATGTCTCTTCAGCCATACTTTGTTGTCCCTACCTCTGGAGTATGTCTTTAAGAGGGATCAACTGCTACAGGATTTCTGTAGGATGTCCTGTAGCTGCTTCTCCTCCTGGAAGGGAAAGATAGAATGAGTAGGGATATACTGTTGATGAGGGTCTCAGCTAATGAGGAGTCTAGATGGAGGGTAACAGGTATGGTGAGTGAAAAACTGCTGCTTGATTTGTCATTAAAAAGTTTTTGCTAACAATATGAAGAAAACAGGATTTCTGTGTGTGACTGTGCAGGAATATAAAAAAAATGAGTGCATTGGAGGTGTACAGAGATGGAAAAAGGTGACATATGGTGATGGATGGAAGCAAGGATGTTTAGAGGCCTCATAGATAGATTCCAAACCTTCAGGTCCTCTTTTGAGATCGATTTTGGCTTGTCTGTAGGTTCTATAAGATCTTCTTGTAGAAGACACAGAACTTCTTGTAGAAGATGAAATCTTAGCCCCAATGAGACCAAATCTTAGGAAAGGGTAGTGGTCATAGAGGAATGGATTGTGAGGGATACTTGCAGCTTGGTGCTGACCTCTATCTTTGTCTTATGTGATCCTCCTAACCTGCAATGTCCTTCTTGCAACCTGCAATTCTTCAATCAGAAATTAGGTTTATTTTTTCTCTTCCTTTTTTTTTGGTAGTCTGAGATAGATGGGGCACCTGTAGGAGGTTTCCACCCTCACTGTCTGCCTTGGGTGCCTCCAAGGGGTTTTCACCCAAGGATCTTTTATTTTTTATTTTTTCTATTTTCTTTCTCTCTCTTTCTTTTTTGTTATGTTCAAGGTGTGGGTGGAGTGGATACAGGGGGCTGCTCCACTACCAACACTTATTTATCTAGAGTTTCAATGAACTCCTTCTTAGAAAGGGGCTTCCTGTAGATTTTCAATCGATGCCCATTGACGAGTATGGGGATGGCTTCTTCATCAATGGTCCTGATAAGGACTGAACCATTGTCATTGCATTTCTCCACTATATATGGTCCCAGCCATCTTGTCCTCATTTTCCCTTTGAAATCCTTGTATCTTGAACCATATAACAACACCCAATCTCCTCACTAAAATTGCTTTTCTTTAAGGTGTCGGTCATGCCATAACTTCCTTTGAAGTTGGATCACCTCTAAGTGGAGAAGGGCATGCATTCTCTGTTCATCTAGTCCATTCAGCTGAAGTAATCTTTCCTGTTGTGCTTGGCTGAGATCTAGGTCCAGCTGAGCTGCCAAGCTCAATGTGTTATATTCAAATTCTATGGACAACAAAGCCTTCTTCCTGTAGACCAGCTCATAAGGTGTGAAACCTGTTGTAGTTTTCCAAGTAGTGTTGTAGGTGTAGGTGGCCTCAACCAAGAGATCTGCCCAATCTTTTCTGCTACTGCTCACCACTTTAGTCAAAATCTCTTCCAAAGCTCTATTAGTGACTTCCACCTATCCATTTTCTTGTGGATGATAAGGGGTGGAAGTTCTGTGCTTAATCCTATGATGAGCGAGTAGGTCTTCAATCAAGTTAGAGGTGAACTGACTTCCTTGATTTGTGACTAACTCTCTTGGGTAGCCAAACTTGTAGAAGATATTTTCCCTCAAAAAATTAGCCACTTTTTCTTCTGTTGCTGCCTTGATTGCCTTTGTTTCTGCCCACTTTGTCACGTAGTCCGTGCACACAATGATGTAAGACTTTTGTTTTGAAGGAGGGTTGGTAGGACCCACAAAGTTCATGCTCCACTTCTCAAATGGCTCGAAAGTCACTTGAGGTTGGAGGGGCATTTCATCCCTTGGAGTCGGTTTCCCCATCCTTTGACATCGGTCACATTGGCTGATGTATCTCTTGACATGTTGATGAAGAGTGGGCCAATAGTAGCCTACCTATAGAATTTTGAGAGCAGTTCTTTTTGCTGCAAAGTGGCCTCCACAGAGCTCATCATGATAGGTTAGGAGGATGTCAAAAACATCCTCCTCCCTGACATAACGCCTCAAAATTTGATCCGGGCCAATTTAAATAGGTTGCCCCTCACGATCTTGCTCTTCTCTTTTGAGGATAGGTGTGGCGGGAATTGTGCTGAAACCAAGTAATTTGCTATATCAGCAAACCATGGAGAGAGTACTGAAATAGCAAACAAGTGTTCATCTAGAATTTGATCGTCCACCATCCCTTCTTCACCTGTAGACAAATCTAGTCTAGACAGAAAATTAGCAACAACATTTTCCTTATCTAGCTTATCAACAATGTTTAGATCGAATTGCTGCAGTAAAAGTAACCATCTAATGATACGAGCATTTACATTAGGTTTATTCATCAAATACCTAATTGCAGCATGATCAGTGTGTACGAATGTTTGATAACTAGTGATGTAGTGTCTGAACTTGTTTAGGGAATGGACTACAGCTAGGAGCTCTTTCTCAGGTACAATATAGTTTAACTCTGCCTTGGACAGGTTTTTATTGACAAAATATATGGCATACGGTAGCTTCTCTTCAACTTGTCCTAAGGCTACTCCTATGTCTTTGTTCAAGGCATCTGTGTGAATGTGGAAAGGTAGGGCCGAGTTTGGACCTCTGAAGATTGGGGCAGTTACCAGCTTACCTTTCAACACATCCAGAGCCTCTTGACAGTTGTCAGTCCATATAAACTCAACATCTTTCCCCAAAAGACCAAACAATGGAGAGGTTAGCTTACTAAAATCTTTAATGAATCTTCTATAATATCCTGCTAAGCCTAGAAAACTCCGAACATCTCTTACCTTTTGATGAGGTGGAATCCTTTGGATGATAGAAATCTTGTTGGGATCCACCTGTAATCCTTGCTAAGAAATTGTATGACCTAGCACGGTCCCTTCAGTCATCAGGAATTCACATTTTTCAGGATTGAGGGACAGGCTTATTTCAATACACTTGGTTAAAACTTTTCCCAAGTTATCCAATGCTTCCTAGAAGTTGGACCCATAAGGAGTACAGTCATCCATATAGATTTCCACTGAATCATGAACCAGCTCAGCAGATATGCTAAGTATTGCTCTCTGGAAAGTGGCAGGAGCGTTGCATAACCCAAAGGGAAGGACCCGATAGGCAAAGGTACCCCATGGACAAGTGGAATTGGTCTTATCTTGGTATTTTGGGCTGATTTGGATCTGATTATACTCGCTAAACCCATCTAGGAAGGAAAAGAACTTCTTCCCTGCCAACCTAGCTAACACTTGATCTATGAAAGACAAAGGGAAATGGTCCTTCTTGGTGGCTTTTTTAAGTTCTCGATAATCGACATAGATTCTCCACTTCCCATTTTTCTTGGGCACAAGCACCAGAGGAGAAACCCACTCGCTATAAGAGATGGGGTAGATGAATCCTGCATCCAACAACTTTTGCAATTATTCTTTGACAATGTCCTTAAGGGCTAGATTTATTCTCCTCTGAGGCTACCTGACTGGTTTAGAATCCTCTTTAATGTAAATGTGATGGGTACAGACTGAAGGGTGGACTCCTTTCATATCCTTATAGATCTAAGCACAAGCATCCAAATGGCGGTTCAATAAGCTACAAAGCTCCTTCTCCTGAGAGGGGGATAGGGATGAGTTTATCTTCAAGGTTCTTTCAAAGCCAAATTCTACATTCTTAACTCAGGGAGAGGTCTGCTCAACCACATAGAGATCCACTAAAGTGATAGCTTGGGTGTCTTCTACCAACTCTTCTAATGGCAGCACACTGGGAGGTGGATTCTGAATCAAACTCTTAATAAGGTCATCCTCAGTTTAAGGACCTCCCCTAGTGGCTTCCACTATGCACACTGGTGCAGAGTAGACTTCATCCTCATCTTCCTTGTCCAACCAGAGAGGTAAGTCATATTCTAGCAGAGGTTGGGCAGGAGGATATAGGACGAGTTGTTTGGACATAGGCCCATTCTTGATGGTCATGCTCCCGGCTTGACAACTGATGTAAGCATCTGCAAGAGCTAACCAAGGCCTTCCCAAAATGAGGGGGTATCCAGTGAGTTTTTCCTTTGGTTGAAGGACCAAGAATTCTGGAGGGTACTCCCAAGAATCAATGGAGACCATGAAATCTTCCATAATCCCTTCGGGGGTCACGGTGGAGTGGTCTGCTAACTACAGCGCTGTCGAGGCCTTTCTTAGGGAACTTTGAAGGTTGAGTTTGAGCATAGTGTCCCTAGTCATCACATTAATAGCAGCCCCTAGATCAATCAAGGTGTGGGGGATTATGGTGCCATTGATGTAGACTTCAACTACAAGACTCCCAAGGTCCAGATATTTTGGACAAATTACTTGTCCCAACATTAGGTCAGACAATTGTCCTATGACATTAATAGTAGGGGCATCTCTCTTGCACCTGCCTGGGTGCCTGAAACACTTCTCTTTGATCAATTTTTTGTAGATTGGTACATCTTTTATGGCTTGGAGAAGTGGTATTTTCACACATAACTGTTTAAGCTCACCCAGAAGTTCAATCTCTTCTAGTTTTGGTTGCGTGGTTCCAGTTAGTCTCTCAGGAAACAGTGGAATGGCTTTGGGTTCACTTTCCTATTTCTCTTCCTCATCCTCCTTAGGAGGAGGTTGGCTATCTAGGAGGACCTTCCTAGATTAGAGGTTGATCTCCTGAATCTCCACAACATATGTAGGGCATGTTGTCTCTCTAGCATATACCTATTGGGCCTGTTTGTTATTGGGGTTTGGGTTCGATTGAGTAGGAATTTGGGGTTGTCTTGGAGGTGCAAGAGGTAATAATTGTGGTTGAGCAGGTGGTGGAGGAAAAATAGTGGGAGGAGAGTTGTATTGGGGCCTCCACCCCTGTTAAGGTGCATTCCACTGAGGTTGTGACTGAACATGAGAATGAAACGAGTGAGCAGCAGGTTGAGTATGGTATTGAGATGGATATGACCAAGGAGGGGGTGCAGACCAGGAAGGATGAATAGGGGGACCCCAAGAAGGTATGTGAGTGGATTGGTTGGGGTTGTAATAAGTCTGGGATGTCCCTTGCATCCCTTTTTAGTAAGGTCTGGATCCATGTGGCCTCCTTTGGTTTAGGAAGTAGAGTGGTTCATTGGCTCCTTCAGTCCCTTGGTACATAGCTTTAAGCCCGGGTAAGGTTGGGCGCTGGTTTGTGGGGTGGTCTTCCTCACAAACGAAACATATCTCTACTGAGTGCAATGGACACTCATTCTGAGGATGCTTCCTTATACATCTGGGACAAAAGATGGCCAAAGCCCTCTCATCTTCCTCTTTCTTCTGTTGGATTCAGAAAGTATCTAGTTGCATGGAAATGGTCTATCTCATCTCACTTTTAAGGTCTTCCATCTGATTTGCAAACTCATGTTTGGAGAAGGTGGCAATGGCTGAAAGTTGACTCCTGCTACCTCTTTTCCGGGCTGCTGTAGAATGCTTTCTAAACACAGTCTTTATGTCATCATAAGGTAGCTGGTAGATGTCTCCTCTAGCCAGCAAATGGAGGGTATCTAGAAGGTCTTCAGGGATTCCTCGGAGGAGAACTAGCTTCATAGATTCGGGGTCAAGTGTGCACCTGGCCCTTTTATAACTAAGTTGGAACCTTTCTTCATAGTCTTCTAAAGATTCATCACTTCCCATGGTCATCTGAAAGATTTCTCCCTTTGTTTCCTTTGACTTAAAATAATCCCGGTATTTGTTGTTAAAGGCTTGTTGCATCTGAGACCAAGTTGTGATACTATTTCCAAGTAACCCCATGAACCAATGTAGTGCTACATCCTTGAGGGTAGAGGGAAAGAGTTTCAACTCTTTCTTGTCTTCTGCATAGTCATAGGTTTGACAAAGGATGACAAACTCAAACAAGAAGGTATCAGGGTCTTCAGTGGTTAATCCATGGAAGTGAGGTAAGGATGAGAGACTGATGATTTTCGTTTTCGTGTCCCCATTGGTCTCTCGGATGGGAAAGGAACCTTCTATTCTCTCCGCATCTCTTATACGATTTCTATGTTCAGCCATGGTCTCAGGAGGAATGTTTTCTTGCTCTTCTTCTATTAGAGGATCTTCGTGTATCTCTGGAGGTTCACTGTTGCCGAAGAAGAGAGAAGGGTGACTCAGTGATGTGGTGGGGGTGTTACATAAGAATTTTCCTGAATTGTCTCTATTCCTACAAGGCATGAAATGAAATTTTTTGGTTGATTTTTGTGTTTTTCTCTACTTGTACTTGAAAAACTAAAATTGATTGAACAAAAAAATTACAACTAACTACAATAAACCTTACTGAAATGAAAATGCAGAATTGAAATGAAAGCAGGAAAAGACTAATCTATGCTGCTGAAATGAAATTGTAGAAATGAAATGCTAAGTTACGCTTGCAGAATTGAAATTGCGTAATTGAAAGGCTAATCTACGCTTGTAGAATTGAAATTGCAGAATTGAAATGCTAATCTATGCTTGCAGAATTGAAATGCTAGTCTAGGAAAGAAGGAAATGTCTAATCTACTTTTGCAGAAATGAAATTGTAGAATGGAAATGAAACAACTACTCTACTCTTGCTGAAATAAACTACTTGGCAGAAGGTTGTAGTAGAAAATAGAAGAAAAGCAGCAATCACAAATACTCTGACGCTTCCCTGGTAACAACGCCAAAAATATGGTGAGCTCCAGTATTGCAACAATGATGCTGCAACTCCTGGGACTCCCTTCTTTACTTTTATCAACCCGGTTGTTTGTAAAAAAATTGGAAGTGATGGTGCTATATGCACAAGTACTAGCTCTTGCCGCAAGCTGTCACTTGATCTGCTGGCACAAGTCTGCTAGGAGCTTAAGCCAACTTCTATGAGCTCTTAGAAGAAGCTTTTAATTGTGATGGATGAAAGCTAACTCAAAAGAGTCTAGTCTACTTGCAGAAAGAAGTTGAAAGCTGAGAAGAAATGCAAACCCTAGCAAACCTTAGTTTTACCGACTAACCCTACCGGCGCAAGAAAAGAGATGAAAGAGGTGGAAATGGAAGCCATTGACTCTTGGAAAGGTAAAATGAATGTGACTAAGCTACTTCTGAGTAAAATCTGGAAAAATCATATTTTTGTATTTTTTAGTAATTTTGCAGAATTATTATGCATGTGCTTTAATGGTTTTTGACTTTGCAGAGGTTGATTAGCGAAAGGAACTAGAGTGGATGCTTTCAGGATGTTAGGAAGGTGAGAAGAGGGCCTAAGGGGTCCCTAGCACCCTTCCAGAGAGTTTCATAGTGATCAAATCTCAAAAAAATGTTCACATGAACTTCTGCAAGAAGTCTGAAGGGGTTCTACAGGATGTTCTACAAGAAGTTCTACAAGAAGAGCCGAAAGAGGATTTTAGAGGGTTGGTGGTGGAAAAATGGTGGGAAAATTGAAATGGAGGATGGATGAGGATAAAAAGGGGTCTAGGGCTTGGTAAATGAGGCTAAGGAGTGATGAAGGTGGTTGGGTTTGTTCAAGGATGGAGGGAGCAATGTTGCACAAGAATGTAGAAATTAGGGCAAAGTGGAAAAGTGTGGCAAATGAAGGGAAGGAATCTTGGATTAGGGGTTGGGGCAGGTTGTATGATGGAGGAAGGATAGGTAGGGATGCATTACAAGTGTTCTACACACTATTTTCCAAAACTGATCGAACAAAGACTAGGAAAACCAGAGATCTATCTATTTTGACCTAATCTGACCTAGAAACCAGAAACATGATGAACATAAGTTTATAGACGGGAAATCATGCAAGATAACTATGAAAACTAAGCAAGAACAGATCTAAACATGCAAGTACAACTGGTATCAACTTTTCTAACTAGAAAACTAACACTAGCAATTGCATGGAAAGGCAAAAACAATGTTTTTGTGGCAGCAAGTATACCTTGGTCTTAGCTCATGGACCCAAGGAGGGAGAGATGAGATCAAGGATTGCTTGATGGATTTTTTGTAGATATTTTTTGTCCCCAAACTGTCAAATCAACTCGAAGCATGAAAAGCTATTTTAATCATAAAAACCAACCTAAATAACAAAGCAAGATCTTAAACTAATGAACAAAAATTATTCTATGAATGCAAGGAAAACACATAAAACTACACAAAGGAGGTACTGGAACTTAGGTTGGGCGCAACCCCAAGAGCTACAGCCTCCTAAGAAAGCTCAAATCTGGTGCAAAGTTAAATTTATCTCCATTACTCAAAAAATAATCATGTCACAAAACTGTTTACAGCAAGAGCTTGAAAATGAGCTTAAATGCAGAGCTAGACTAAGTGTGAAAAACAATTGTTTAATAGCTAAACTACCAAGGCTTGAAGGCTTCCTGCTTATGCACCACGAGGACTCCCAATATCCCTCCTTAACTTTAGGAGTGTGGCTGCTCAAAACTGTAGTTAATCAGCCACTTCACAAAATCTGCTCATTTTCCCCTTGAAATAATCTTTGGTGGGCTATTGAACTTGGAGCTGATGGTGGATAACTCGAGGAAGGGGTCATTTAGTGTAGGAGACACCCTTCCTACAAATCCTCAGCCTTTTTCCTTTGTATCCGGTTGTCAACTTGCTCATAAATGCTTGACCTTGGTCCAAAATATGTCCAAAAATATGCAATAAGCATGTATTAGACTTTGTGGTCAAGTGACTATTCTCATTCATTCAATTAACATAAATATATTCAAAAGCATGCATAAAACTATGAAGAATGGTGGATTAATCGAGAATAATAGGCAAAATGAGCCCAATCAGTTACCCATTTTTGGGGCTCATCAGTATTCATTGGTTGGAGTCTACGAAATAGGAGGAATATTCATCTATTCTTCTAGGGCCGGAACCTGCAAAAAGGAACTAGTATCAATCTTCTTTTCCACATCTATTAATGTATTATCCACATCTACTACAGTATTGTCCATATCTATCAAAGTGTTTTCCAACCATTCTGACTGGTTGGAAAATCTCTCAATGTCGGGCCTGGGATGATGTATGAACAGACCCAATATGACTTTGAGCCTTTGTTTATTTATGACTCCATGAGGGTCATATTTCCACATAAAATTGTTCTTGAAATTCATCTGCTGCAAAATTTTATTTTCCTCTCGTCTAGCTTCCCTATAATTACAAATAAAGGGGCCCAATTGGTTTTTGATTTTAAACTGGGTCTTCTTCCTAGTTGATAGGAAATTGAATTCATCATAGTTTATAATTTGCCTAAAGTACTCTAATGCAAATATCCTCATGGGGAGGTATTTGGGCAACTTGTAGGGATCTAGTTGGCATCCGTATATTCTGATTTCTGTAAGGTCCTGGTATAGATACTAGTCTCCCACTCTACTATTCTTTTCCATCTATAAAACTCTCTTAATCTCCTGACTAATCCTAGGATGATAGCTACTGGTTAGCATATTTATAATTGGATGAAAAAATGAATCAATGAAGTCTTTATAGGAAAAAACAATTTAGTATTTTTGTATCAATGGTGTCCAATAGATGACAGATATTGGATTGCCTTTAGTGTCTAACTTCTAAATGTTGACTAGAAATTTATTTGACTTAAAGTACAAGAACATATGAAATAACACTAATGAATATTTGAAGACTCCCTCATTTGGTAGTCCGATGAACTGTTCATGAATTCTGTCTGCTATGAACTGAGCATAGTTGTAAATTATAGCAGGAGGCTTGCCTAGGCAAAAGATAGAAAGGAAAGCAAGGACAATCTCATCCACATGTTCATCTATGGTGTACCCTAGAATGCAAGAGAGCATGATTATAATTTGTCTGCCTCTCTTAGAAAAAATGGTAGCAGCATATGGAGGAATATCTGTTGGAGTATGATACACCTTTATGATGAAGTTTTGAAAAATATGAGCCTTCTTGGGAAGGTCTAGCTTGATGTAGAGTTCAAGTAAGCCTTCAATAGATAGTGGAGTCTCATTGGGGAGTAGATGGATTTGCAACATTTGATTAATTGATTCTACAAAAATGGTGAATAAAACTTGCTAGTCAGGGGTGACTATGGCCCTTTGATTGGGAATATAGCAAGCTTGGCAGAAGTGGATGATTTCTAGGAATAGGTGTACTTTTGGGAACAATTATTTATGCAAATTGGACTCCCATATGTGAATTTCATCATTTTGGTTTAAAAACTTGTCTTTACTCCAGTAGTGGAGTTTTAGTATGTAGGCAGGGGAAGGTGTGTCTTTAATTTGAAAGTCTCTATCCGCTAATGCAAGGTGGTCAATATCCAAGTGAGGGGTTTGTAGAGGTCTTACATCCAGAGAGGTTTGGGAAGCCTTAATTGGGTTTACTGAATTGAATTATGATTTATGTGCTTCAGAAGTGAGGTTTAGAAGCTCTGGAACAGTGGGAGGGTAATTACAGTATGTAAATAAGGGTTTGGGATGTACAGTTGGTTTCTCTTCAATTCAGGAAGATTTTTTAATTAATTTCATCAATTAACCTTTGGTAATTACCATTTATAATTAAAATTTATAGGTTCATTCTGATTTTTTCAAGAATACCTAGAATTTGACGATTTTTGGTGCGTAGACAAGGTTCTGGGGTAATTGCAGAGGGTTCTGAGGCTTGAACTAGTTGCTTTACTGCTTCAATTTGGTGTCTGTAGTACCTTTAGGTGGAGAAAGGTGGCTAAATTGGTCACTCAGAGGTTTAGGATGTCACAATTGGCTAAGTAGAGGTTTACAACAAAAACGAGCGAAAAGAGTAAAATGGGGCATTTTTAGCCTTTTAACCGATAATGGTTACATTTTGGCACGAGTATTATTGCATGAACAATGGTTAGCTTTGCATTTAGGCAGGGAGGTGGTTTTGTGTGTCATCACACCACTTTTGGATGGTGGATTGTATTTTTCATGAGCACGCGATATAACCTGGTGCCGCCACGTAGAAGAACAGTGCCCGGTCAAAACCATGAACCTCGCATTCTCTCGGGCCTTTAACAGTCGAACGATGAATCCGTGCGATATGGTTGTGCACCATTGGATCTGGGGTGGGATATTAGAGGCATATCGTGCAGTTGAGTTGCACGGATAGAGTCGGGAAAGTGGTTAGCAGAGCCTGAGGTTTAATTACAAAGAATTTTAATTAATTAATGAAAAATGTCGAGATTTTTAATATAAGCCAATGGTTAATAAAGGTGGGACCATAGGTTATATGGCAGGATTTTTAACTACACTAAGGGTTGGTGGGTTAAAAAGGGTTTCGGGGAATTTATAACGTGGGGGATTTACAAAGTGGGACTTTAGGAAAAACTTAGGACAAAGTTTTTATGTGGGTATTTAAGGGAAAATGGAAATTAATAAGGGGGAAAGGTGATATTTGTAATGGGGATTGGGTTTCACACTAGGGAAAAGGGTTTTGGGAAGGGGGAATGATTTTTGAAGGGTAATATCTAGGGATATGTGTGGAACCAAGGGGTAAAAGGTTAAGATGAGGGGAAAAGGTATTTACGGGTAATGAAGGGATAATGAGGGGAAATTAGAAAATAAGTATGTGGGGGTGTAGTGAAATGAGGGGAAATTAGTAAACAAGGTTTGGTGAATATCCTTTCTTTTTCACAATGCCTCCTGCACGTGAAACATAAGATTAAGCATGATTAATGTGCTTTTAACTCAGCAACCTTGTACACTTGCAACATTCTTCTACCAACCATTCATTTATCCTAACATTTTCTCTTCATTCATTAGGTGCATTTGAGCTTCCTGACCCTTTATTTCCTTTTCTTTTGATAAGAAAACTATCTAATTCTAACCTTATAACTTCCAATGGCTCAGATTAAACTGTTGAGCTCATTTTTATTCTATACCTAATTACTGATCTACCAAGATTAAACAATTTGGCTATATCTTCATTATCTATCTATCAACATGAAATTTAAAGCATGAATAAATCAACATTAAACTATTTGACCATCATGGACTGTGGCATTTTTGACAAGCTGCACATAATCTTATTTTTCAAGGTAAAGTAAAAAGTAGTGGCATTTGAATTTGCACACTTTCATGATCTATTTTCATCTTTTTTTGGGGGTTCATATTTTCTACGTTTTGTAATTCTTTTCTTTCTTTTTGTCCTTTGGTTATTGTTGTAGGACATATCCTCTTTACATTTTTTAATTTTAATATGGGAAAACATTTTGCAGAAAGCAAAAGTATGTACAATATTAGAAGACTAGCCATATCCAATTCAAAATTATAAATCCTATTCTTATAGGACCCTAACAGGTTAGACATTAGTAACGATCCCCAGATCGGTAACGAAAACTATCTAGGGCTTCAAAGTGTTTGTTCCAACCAAGGCTTCCAGGACTAGAAACTCGACCATAGCTATTGTCGGGCTTCAGAGTGTTTTTCCAACTAGGGCTTCTAGGACTAGAAACTCAACTCACCAAGGGCTTCTAGGATTCTTGTCCAACCAAGACTTCTAGGACTAGTAACTCAACCCAAGCTATTACAGGGCTTCTAGAGAATTTGTCTAACCAAGGCTTCCGAGAACTAATAACTCAACCCACAACCATAAGGAACATGAGAACCAATCAGAAAACAAAATAAAACCCACAACACCCTGGCTATCCAAGAAATAGAAAGGCTAGGAAAAACCATTGTCAATCCAGGTAATTCTCCATGCCAATGACAAATCATAAACAAGAAACCACATGCATGTACCATGCATGCAAAAGCTAGCAAGGAAACCATACATGCAACTTGATACTTACAAATAAATTTAGTTATAGCTATTGATCTTGATGTCTTGTTGCACTTTGCTACTTTTCCTTTTCCTTCTTGCTCCAAATTCCAACGATTCCACACTCCTCCAAGAGTGTTGCAAAAAACTCTAAGTGTCCAAGAGTATGAAAGAGAGAGAATATAGGGAGATCCCAAAACTTAACTAACAAAAGGTTGTATTAACAAAATCTATGAACTGATCCTCAGAAGCCTTTTTATCAATGAGACCTCTATTTTCATCAATTTTCCCTTATTTTCCTCCTCACATGCAACCTGTGACCTTTCACCTTCCTTTTCTCCCAATTTCCATTATTTTCATAAATAAATGCCAATAAATGCCACTTTAACTTTTCAAATCCTTTTCCAATTCATTTGCTAACTTACTTAGCCAATAAAGAAAATGAAAATCTATTAGGGTTTTTTTCCCATCATTAAACTTGGAATACATGTCCCATGACCTTGGTCTTATATTTTTTTTACATGGATTTTTAACCAGGGTTATTACAGAAACCTCCCTCTTGGGGGAACACTATACTTGGTGTTCAATGATACCTACAACCAAGAAGACTATTGACAACCAAAACATATTTACCATGGAGCCTTATAACACACGTCATTGTAGTTTTACAATGACCACTGCTGAAACATGACAATCATACCATTTACTGGAGATTTATAACACAAATTGCTACGATATTTAAAATAACAACCACATATACTTATTTGCATTTGCTTCAACCAAAAAATAACCATATTGTCTAAGGAGATTTATAAATCTAGCTCAATACAATATTTACAATAATATACACGTATACGTGTATGCACATTTTCTCTAACCAACAAATAAAAGGATATGGCGTCCGTGTTAGTAATAAGGGAATCTAAAGGCTCACTCCTCCACCCTCAAGGTAGTACCAAGATTCACCTCCTTTCCAGGAAGTCTAGAATCCTTTGCCAAAGTCAAAGCTGGATCCAATGTGCAATGCTACAATCCTGCGACACTTGTCGTCTTCAATGAACAATTACCAACTCATTATTCTAGGGCACACCAATGTCCCACAATGGCCCTGCTCCTGAAGGCTTTACCAACGTACTGCTACCTATTCTAATTTCTTTCACTGATGCTACTAATTCTTACAGATGGTTTCAAGCACAAAACTGGGCATTTCAACGATGCTTTCCTCTACCAAGCACATAGCTGACATTATATTCAAAATAAATTGAAATAAATTCACATCATATCTCATTAGTAGCTCATCAATAAGGTGCAGTTGCAATTATATTCACTTACCGTCACAACAAGCCAAACCAACTCTTCACCATATCATCCCATATAAAAATATCACATCAGGTTAGCTCAAACACAACCATGATAAAAATCACATATTACACGCATAATAAAATGAAATAAAATACCAATACTTATCTTTCAATCATTCCTTTTCTTCTAGCTTTGTCCTTTCTCCTTTCCATATGCACATCAAATCGGTTGCCACACCCGAAAAACCCCTGGTGCCTTCTCTTCAACCACATACACATACACAAAGTGTGCATCACACACATACAACACCATAAAATACATGCACCTACACCTGACATACAACACATACACCTGACCTGACGTACAAAACAACATAATACATACACCTACATCTAGTTTACAAAAAAAAAACAATTCATATACATACACCTGGCGTACAACAAAACATAATACATACACATAGTACAACACAACGAATACACATGTTTCAATACCATCACTACGCAATGCACATACATAGTACCACATGTACACAAAACAACATGTACAACATGCAAATAGTATCACATGTGCACAACACAACATGTACAACATGTACACAATACCACATGTACAATTGTACATATTACCACCTATACACGTCACCACCTGCACAATGTGTACATAGCATCACATGTACACAACACCACATGCACCACATGTACACAACACCACCTTCACACAACACTCCATGTACAACATGTACACGACACCACATGCACACAACACGACATGTATAATCATACAAAAAACACCACATGTACATAGCACAATATGTACAACATGGACACAATTCCATATGTTCACATCATCGCACATGCAACATGCACAAGGCACCATATGTACACAACCCCACATATCCAACATGCGCACAACATTGTATGTACACAACACCACATATCCAACATGTGCGCAACGCCATATGTACACGACACCATTTGTACATAACAATGTATAAACAACATGTACACAACACCATATATACATAGCATTGCATAAACAACATGTACACAAAACCATATATACACAACATCACAGGCGAAACATGTACAACATATATACAACAGTAGTACTACACATCCATAGACCACACACTGACTCTACCAACTAACCTTGATTCTAGTGTCTTTCCAATATTCATGCATGTCCCAACATGTCATAGATCATACTGTTTTCATTATACAAATGTATCCCTGAACATTACCTGCCATAACATAAACATAGACATAGTATTAACATAATATCAATTCATATCCACATGATACTGACCTTGTAGATCTGTCAAGATTTCTCTTCCCACTTGATTCCTCATAAACCAAGAACCTCTTCATGCCATTCACCTTCCTAAGAAATCATTCCTCCACAAGAATGACCCCTGAAAACCCTGACATACATACATACATACATACATACATACATACATACATACATACATACATACATACATATATATATATATATATATATTAGCATAAAAAATTCATGATCCATGATAGCCTTGCCAGACATGACATACACGTATACATATATAGACATCATCATAATCATGAGCACAACATAAGTACCATATATCATAAGATCAAGGTTAATAGAACTCCCTTTATTTGTGGAAAACATGCACAACATTGGGTTAGGTAAACTTGACTTGGGATAGAGTCAAAAGTTGACCAGGTTAAATAGTGATGGTTTTGGGGCACATGGTATTGTGCACCCATGGTATTCTGCCCGTGGTATTATATGTAA
>APFE030594661.1:73821-110633 GCA_000404065.3 Pinus taeda | reverse complement strand
AAGCATTGCAGGAGTTGAAATGCCAGATCAAGGAAGCAATCACGAAAAATGAATTCAGCGAGCATGAAAACGAGAAATCTGATGGGATCAAGAATTGAACCTGTCACCTGTTGAGAGAGGATGGATCAAAATCACAGCAGCAGTAAAATAAAAATAAAAAAATTAATGAAGTCAAAATTATTACATGTAAATGGGCATACTACTGTAAGACTTGGTAAGGCATGTGTACCCCTCGGTGATCACCGGAAAAGTTTGGGTTAGACCTAGGTGATAGTGGGGATGTCGGGTTAACAATACCCCGGTAAAAAATCTGAGGGGGGTAAGAGCTAGAGTGCGCGAGATTGTCTCACTTAGCAGGTTTGGCTGGAGTTAGTCAAGGAACCCCAAGTCAAGCTTAAGGGGGGAATTGTTAGGTAAACTTGACTCGGGATAGAGTCAAAAGTTGACCAGGTTAAATAGTGATGGTTTTGGGGCACATGGTATTGTGCACCCATGGTATTCTGCCCGTGGTATTATATGTAATGGAGCCTATAAAAGGCTGGAAGGACTTCATTGTAATGCAAGGGCCTGGAGGTGAGCGGTGAAGGCTCACTTGGCCGTATTGGCTAGGGTTTTGGCCAAGGATAATGAAATTTAATTATGATTGGGTTTTTCCCCGGATTTGGGGTTTTCCCAGATAAACATGTGTGTTTATGTGTTTATGGTTGCTGATGGTTATTTTCATATTTGTTTCTCTCAATAATTCTCCGTAATTAATTTATGTTCTTGGGTAAATTTCTTAACACATTGAGAACAAGAGTTCCCAACATAGCCAAGGCATCTAACGCCTCAAATCCATTTACCTTAGTTTTATTGGTTACCTTTCTCATGACTATCCTGCACTATCCATTTGTCCCAATGGACTGAACCAACTTAATTGACTGTCATACTCTTACCTTCAGCTACCCTTATACATGCACCAAGCTTCATCCAGGTCTTACATTAACTGTTGAGTTTCATTTGGCTCTCCTAGAGCTTCATTAAACAACCTATTTCCCAACCAATTACCAAGACCCTCAAAACATAAAAGGCAATAACAAGGAACAAACAAGAAGAAAACTGTGAAAAAACAAACAATAATATGACACCTCAAACAAAGTGGCAAGGCCTTGTACCAAACATAAGAAAAACCACAATCCAATGTAACAAATCACAAAATACCAAAAGCACAAGAGTAGAAACAGACACCATGACTCAATCCCCATGGTTCCCAGTGCTTCCAAAGGAAAGATCAACAAGGGCCTTCTCCAATATTTTGTGAAAGGCTCTTCACCATGCAATTATCTATATCATACTTCCATAAACACATATCTGTTAGTGTATAAACAAATATAACAATATACTAGTTATCTTACCTTGTTGTGCCAATCATGCTACGTTGTAACTAAACACACATGTCAGCCACATGTTCCAAAGATCAAGACAACATATCTATTAATTTGAAATCAACCTTTACCAAGACAAACAAACATGTCATAATCAACTCATAATCATAAGACATAATTCTACAACTATAACCAACTTACACTCAAGTACATACTATTTGTCTCAACACATATTATGTTAATATAACCACATTACAACAATATCATTCATTCAAACAATCTCATATACACATACTTATATCATGCAACTAGTCAAACATTTAAACAGTAGATATATGTCATAATAGATACCAAACAATCAAACATGAAATAGACAACACATTCGAATATTCAAAAACCAAGTAGACAACATAAGCAAAATCATACCTTAATGTATCTCAGGGGAGGCTATCTTGTATGCCCAATCAATCTAGAGTAGCAAATTATAACTTCACAACATATCAACTCAAACATAAACAAAGCCATGATGCCCATAACAATAACTAGCTAACATGTTCACATCATAAACTCACAAACATCTGGCATTCATGCATAACAATCACATATGCACAATCAGTCTATATTAGTACAACACATTATCAGAAATATATTGACTCATACCTTAATATCACAACCATAACTGTATGCATAGACCAATCGAAATTAGCATGATACATATAACATCAAGATATTAGCTGCAATAACCATAACCATCATGCATATGACCACATTGCATATAACAACAAGTTACTATCCTTCATAACTAACTGACACATGTACATGTGATCACATTGATTAACTAACAATCTATCCTACATATAACCTGATAAGCATGTATATAACCATAATGTATATAACAAACATTAGCCAACATACCTATATATCCACTATAAAAACTTGTATGATGATATACTCTTAGCTTGAGGTGCAGCGTTGCAACCTCACTTTGACAATTTGCATCTCATGCTCTATCTCATCCAACACATCAACATCATAAAATTCCAACAACATTATGATGACACAAAATAAATACAATGAGCTTATGCATGACAACCATGACCATAACAATGCATTCATAAAAAACTTTTTGACACTGACATGCATTCATGACAACCACATCCTAATGACAACATTTGTAACTTCTACAAGTCAACACAAACCATGCATACATAACAAGCACATATGAAACCTACATGCATGCATGACAATCACATTTCTGCGCATCCAATTCAAGGGGTGAACCATGCTATGATACCATCCCGTGGTATCAAATATCACCCAAAGAGAATGAAAACTAGACAATGCCCAAAGAGAACGAAGCCATGCTCTAATATCACCTTGTAGTATCAGATAGCACCCAAAGAGAACAAAAACCAGACATCATCCAAAGAGAAATGGACCATGCTCTGATACCACTCTATAACACCCCCCTCCCACATTTACCTAAGTTAACCAGTCTGCTAGGGTAAACATGTGATGAGAGGATACTATTATGTGATTAAATTCCTTAAGTATAGTTAAGGAAGTGGAAACAACATAACAAAACCAAACTAACCTTCCAAAAATGCTACAGAACCTCCAAGAGCCAACTAACACTTCTATGTGATCAACCCCTTAGACGTCTTCAAATTTTACTAATTTGGACCCTCATTTACTCCCTTGACAAGCCATACATGCAACTAAGGCCTTCTAGTTTCTCCCAGCAAGGTATGCCAACAATTGTGGACTTTCCCAAGTAGTTTTGTGCCAACGAACCTAGATTTCGAACCACGTTTTCAAGGCTAGGTCTTAGGCCACTACCCAAAACTTCAAGAAACCTTCAAAAATGATAAGTAACATTGAAACAATAATACTAATGCAAAAAATCAAAAAAGGACTTGACAAACATTTCATCAAAAATATCACAAACATGTAATCTACAAGTCATAACAACATATCTGACCAGAGGGGTCTCATACTTATCTAAGAATCGTTAAGAAGGAATGATGTCTCCTCCTAATAGCTGTAATTTTATCCATTAGGCCATTCATTCATTAACATTTCATATACTAACAAAAAAATTATGAGAGCAATAAATCATAACTGTCATAAAACATGCTTATAACTGACGAATCACCATAGATATATCAATAAGGAAACAACCATTAAAGCCACACACTGAAAAGTAAATTTACCCATAAAATATAAGAGGAAAAGAGCTCTTATTAACATGTAAAAAATGCAACTAGGTCTGGTACTTCCACATACCACTTGACCATAGATTGGGCTAACCAAATCTCTCTTTCATCCAATCACCTCTACGCCATATTCCAAGCATGAATGTGGGATCTCAAGAATCAACTCAATCAAAACCAAACTAGGACATCCAATGGCCAAACCAACTTAACCCTCAACCAATGATTCCACCTCACGATTAGACATCACTAACCATCACTAGATTGGTCTCTACCCAAGCTGTTCAGGGCTCCCAAGCATTTGTTCCAACCAAGGCTTCTGGGACTAGTAACTTAACCCATAACTGTTGTCGAGATTATAGGACTAGTAACTGAACCCACCAAGGGCTTCCAGAGTGTTTTTCTAACCAATGCTTTTAAGACTAGTAACTCAACCCAAGATGTTACAGGTGTTCTAGAGCGTTTGTCCAACCAAGGCTTCTAGGAACTAATAAATCAACCTAGAGCCATCAGGAACATGAGAACCAACCATAAAACGAAAGTAAAACCCACAAAACCATGGCTATCCAGGAAATGGAAAGGCTAGGAAAAACCACTTCAAGTCTAGGAAATACTCAATGCCAATGAGAGATCATAACCAAGAATCCACCTGCATGTACCATGCATACCAAAACTAGCAAAAAAACTATACATGCAACTCGATACCTGTAAAGAAATCTAGTTGTAGTTGTTGATCCCGATGTCCTCTTATTCTTTCCTGATTTTTCTGTCCCTTCTCGCTCCAAATCACGACTATGTGAGACTCCTCCAAGAGTGCTCCAAGAAACTATAAGTGTCCAAGAGTATGAAAAAGAGAGAGAATATAGAGAGCTCCCAAAGCTAAACTGATAAAAGGTTGTACTAAGAAAATCTATGAACTAATCCTCAAATTCCTTTTTATTAATGAGACCTCTACTTTCTTCATTTTCCCCTTATTTTCCTTCATTTTCCTCCTCACATGCAACCTATGACCTTTCACCTTCCTTTTCTCCTAATTTCCATTATTTTCATAAATAAATGCTACTTTACCTTTTCAAAGCCTTTGCCAATGCCTTTGTCAATTTCCTTAGCCATAATAAATCAAATGAAAATCCACTAGGATGTTTTTCCCACCATTCTAATTAGAATAAGTGTCCCATGACCTTAGTCTTATATTTTTTTTTTACATGGATTTTTAACCAGGGTTGTTACAAAAAAGTTACTTCGAATTACAATTGTGTTTTTACAAAATGAAAACTTTAATAACCATATTAAAACTTTGGAAGATATAAAATTTGAAAGCTTACAATCAAAACTTAATATAAAGTTACCAAGGGCAATGCTTGGTGAGTTTGAGAGGAATATTAGTGTTGGCTACTTTGTCTGTGGTTATTAAACACATTGTATGATGAAACTAAGGTGGGCACAAAATGATATTCATGGAATTCATCAATCCAACTTTGTCAAATTGATTCAACACTTCGTTTAGGAGTAAAAGTTTGCAACTCTTGTTTGAATAAACCTGCATATTGTTCTTGCATCATGTCCTCAACTCTGGAACTATTGTTCCCCCTCTCCACTCTATCTAAATTCTTCTCTTGGTGACTTTCACATAGGATAAGAGTAACAAAATTGCTTCTCCTGAAGAAAATGCCACACGGGCCTCTTCACTCTGTGGATCTCTTCCATATAAGTAGAAAATTCCACACCCCTAATATCATCATAATTCTTAAGACACTAGGAGTTAACAATACCACATAGTGGATAAGCCTCTCAACAAAAATAGATAGAACATTTTCTTTAGGTGTCATGAGAGCAAGAGAGTAATGGCACTTCCATACAATAGAAAAATATATCAAAAAAATTCCTCAAGGCACTTGCCTCTTGTTACACTAATATTCATCCATTCACAAAAAAATAGGTCCATATTGCTTATACACATAGGTTGGAAACACATTCAACTCTTTCTTCAACATTCAATATAGTAATTTAATGCAAACAAAATTTCAGTGGAAATGGTAGATATATTCAAAATAAAGTTGGATTTTACCATACAAGAATGAGCGTAAAGTCTAAGTCTTTTTAGAGTCTATCAGAAATGAACATAGAGTTTGAGTTTGTATAGAGTCTATCATAAATGAGTGTAGAAATTTGATGGTTACACTAGATCCACTTCCACTATTGATCACCCTTTCTGACAGAGAGAAAACTTAATCGTTGTTCTACTTTCGATAAAAGTCTTTGAACGCACACAGATTGCAGCATACAACACATACATATTACAAATTGCAGAAAACAAAGTTCGATTATGAAATTTTATTTTCCTTTATAGAAAATGACAATTTTCATATCTATTAACAACTGATCAATCTAATAGTCTAGATCTAGTGGCTCATTTGGATCAACGCCCCATTTCCTTTAAATTCAGCCCCTTGTGGGTCAAGGAACAAACCTTCATGCAGTTAGTAAAAGATACATGGAAGCAGCCTGTCAATGGCTCAGCCTTTTACGTTTGGGAAGGAAAGCTCAGAAGAGTGAAGGCTGCTCTGAAAACATGGGCTAAACTCCTACCCAATCCAGCAACAGAAAGGAAAAAGATCCAAAATTGCCTTGAGATACATCAGATGAGGACGGAAAATGAAGTAATCACAAAGGAAGTCTTGGATAAGGAAGCTGAGCTCCAGCAACAGCTTCTAAAAGCAAGCTTGGCCGAGGAAGAGTACTGGAGGGTCAAATCTCATAGACTATGTCTCAAGGCAGGAGATAGGAATTCTTCTTTCTTTCATAAGCAATCCCAGGCTCGGAAAACTTTAACTCAATTTCTAAAATTAAGGAAGGGGATAGCACCCACAGAGATATCCAAAGCATAAAAAATGCCGCCTTCTGTCATTTCAAAAGCTTGTATAGTGAAAAAGAGGACCAGGATCAGGTATCATCCTTAATGGATGAGGTTCCGAATCTGATTTCGACAGAAAAAATGAATTATTGGAAGCAGAAGCCACTAATGAGGAAATTAAAGCCGCCCTCTTCGCCATGGAGCCCGACAAGGCTCCGGACCCAAATGGGTTCACTACCAGATTCTTGCAAACCTGCTGGCAGATAGTGGAAAAAGATTTAGACAGAATGGTTCAAAAATCTCAAGCATGCCAGAAAATAGGAGGAGGTACCAACTCGGCTTTCTTAGCCCTTATCCCTAAGGAAAAAGGAGCCAACACTTTCTCCAGATTTTGCCCTATCTCCCTCTGCAATATAGGTTACAAGATGATAACAAAAGTGATCGCCAACAGGTTGAAACCTATCCTTCCGTCCATCATTCCAGAGAACCAGGGAGGCTTCATCCAGGGCAGACAGATTGTGGACAACTTCATACTGGTCCAGGAGGCGATACACTCAAGCTTGACCCGAAAAGAGAAAGGCATGGTGGTCAAATTAGATCTTGAAAGTGCATTTGATAGAGTAAGGCACAGGTTTCTATTGGATGTCATGCACAAATTTGGGTTTAGTCCCAAGTTCATCAATTGGATTAAGGCTTGTATCAAGGAACCTTGGATCGCCCCTTTGGTGAATGGAAGGGCCGCAGACTTTTTCAAGGCCTCCAGAGGGCTGAGGCAAGGGTGCCCTCTATCACCCTTGCTCTTCGTGATCCAAGCCTCCGTCCTTAGCTTCCTCTTGAACAAAAAGCAGGAGGATCAAGAAATAATGGGAATAAACATTGCAAGAGGCGTAAAAAGTATAAATCATGCCTTGTTTGCAGATGATACTCTACTCCTGGGCGCTGCCTCCCTGCCCTCAGCAAAAAATTTCAAAGAAGTGTTGGATGACTTTTGTGAGGACTCAGGAAGTAACCTCAACAAAGGCAAATGTCACATCTACTGTTGGAATATAGAGGCCAGAACGATTCAAGCTATTTCTAACTGTTTTGGTTTTGCAGCCTCATGTGCCTGGTCATCCTTTAAGTACCTTGGGCTCCCTATCTTCCAAAAAAGAGCCCTCAGTAAAGACTGGTTGCCTCTGCTGGATAAAATCAAGTCAAAAATCTGTTCCTGGGGATACAACTGGCTCAACCTAGCAGGTAAAACAGTGCTAATAAAATCTGTTCTAAATAGTCTTCCTATCTATCAGTCTGCAGTGATGATGGCTCCTCTTGGAATTACAAGGAAAATTGAGGAGTATATCAGGAACTTTTTCTGGAAAGGAGGGAAAGCCAATGAAAAGAGAGTACCCTTAATAAACTGGGATACAATCTCCCTACCCAGAATGGAAGGGGGTCTGCAATTCAAGAACATTAACAAACAAAACATTTCCTTGGGAGCAAAGCTGCTATGGAGGATAATTACGACAAAGCCAGGCTGGGCTCATCTTGTATTGTGGAAGAAGTACTTCTGTGGACAGAGAACCCGCTGTCTTGATAATCCATCAACCATTTTTGGAACTATGATCCAAAAACTGTGTGATAGAGCCCTTGATTTAATCAAACAACACTTGCATTGGATCTCGGGGAACGAGAAACGTATCAAAATATGGGAAGACAACATTATGGGCAGTGACCGCATTGTGGAGGACTGCTCTCTGTCCCTGCTAAAAGACTTGATGGACAACGCTGGAGTCAAAACGCTATGGGATCTGTCTCAGTGGGAAAAGAATAACTGGCAGTGCTGGAGAAACATTGAGGTACCTCCGCATCTGACTAAAGACTTCTCCAATCTTCTAAATCATCTTAATGGCAAAGCACCTCTAAATAGCAATAAGGCAGATCAACGAGGTTGGGGATCGACCCTAGGCAAGTACACTGTCGCTTAGGGTTATAAGCAGCTCTTTCAGAAACCATATGCGCTGCCTAATCCAAGACCCTGGCAGGGGATTTGGTCTCACCCTACGATCCCCAAGATCGATGTGTTCTTTGGCTTCTTGGCCACCATCGGATTCTGACGGAAGACAAACTACGGAAAAGGGGATTTAGCGGCCCCTCACGCTGCTCTCTATGTGGAAACGATGAGGAAACAGCCGGCCACCTGATGCTGTCATGCAATTTCGCTATGGCTCTCCGGAAAGAAGCGCTAAGTCCTCTGAACGCCGAAGTCATCACGCCCACCCACTGCTCAGATCTCTTTGCTAACTGGGCTTACAAGTACCCTGGAGGCACTCAAAAGCAGCAGATTAAAAGAGCCTGGATCGCGCTGCCAAAAATCATCTGTTGGCACATTTGGTTGGAATGAAACAACAGGATATTTAATGACAAAAATAGTGATCCTGCAATGATCTGGAGCAAAATCAAAAGCCATCTGAAGGACTGTATGGGAGACCAGTTGGACAGGGAAGGCCTCAACGATCAAGATGTAGCCTGGGGGAATTCGTTGGGCCTTCAATTCATTGACAAAATCAGGTCCCCCCCTCCCCTAAACCAATGGAAAATTCGCCTCAATACTGAAGATCTAGATGAATTATGCAAAATAAAGGCAAGGAAAACTCTATTCTTTGACGGAGCTGCAAAGGGCAATCCCGACAATTCTGGAGCTGGTGGGGTCATTAAAAGTGCAGATGGCAGAATCGAATCTAGATATGCCTAGGGAGTGGGCTTCAACTCCAGCATTCAAGCAGAAGCCTTGGCTCTCCTTCAGGGACTCAAGATGCTCACCTACCTGGACATCAAAGACGCAATCATCTTTGGAGAATCTCAGACCATAATTAAGCTCATGGTGGATAAAACCACTCCATCAGATGTAAGACTAGCAAGACTCATCAACAGAATTAGAATTCTGATTAACACTTTCCAGAACTTGGAGTTCTTGCATGTTAAAAGAGAAAACAATAAAGAAGCTGATGCGAAAGCTAACAAAGCGGTGCTTCTCCCTCTTGGAACGCTTCTAAGAGATGGAGAGGAAAGCTGGGATTTCATTCCTTAAATCAGCCTGTTTAATATGTTTTACTGTCTTTTAATGAGGCAGTTTGTCTATATTAGCAGTCTAGGAAAGATAGACATAGTTGTAAGAACTGCAGCTAGTAAAAAATGCAAGCTCAGTGGAGGGGAAATCAAATGGAGTCGGATAGAAGAGAAACCTGATCATTGCACATCTCTATGTAAACCGAATTACGACTTTTCATCCAAGAATTAATATAACAATCTACTCGTTTCTGTCAAAAAAAAAAAAAAACAACTGATCAATCCGATGGAGTTTTCCAAAATCTTAGAAATACGGAATCTTCTCTTCTCCTTTTTACACCAATTACATCACTGCAAATTTGATACCAAAATGATAACACAAGTGTCCTCATACACAAATTTTATTAATTAAGAAAATAGACTTACATAACAGATGTGAACTTATAACAATTACTCATTACTCTTGGAAGAGAAGAAAAATAAACGTTAAATTAGCTTTTGACCTAAATATTAATTTAGTTATGAATCACTTATTTCATGTGCAAAGTGTCCATTTACATTTAATGTTATTCTAACAATTCTCTTAATTTTTTTCCTAATTTGATTCATATATAACGATGCTTTTCTAAATATCAAACCTATTATAACAAATAATTATTATAAGAAGACTCTATAACTCTAAATACTTAAATATTAATCTATCTAAATAACTAAATATTAAACCTTGTAATTTGGATCGTATATCCAACAAAATATAGTTGTAAACTTGACAAACAATATGAGAATATTGCTCGCCATCCTATACACATTTACTTTACTGGACTTCAAGGTGACTTTCATTGGTTTTGATGAGGGTTGGAATTTGTTATGTTTTTTATCAATGACCCAGCATTAATTTGATGAAGATGCTTCCGTATTGCCTTGGTATGTGGTTATTACCCGCAAGCCTAAGTTTGTAGTTAGTTTGGCATTATTGATGGGTGGTTATGCTCTGCCTTCGATAATTTTGGAATTGTTCCTTGCCATGGATGCTCGAATCGTTCCTTGCCATGGATGCTCGATTACTAATTTAAGAGATATAACTCCGATCTGCTCAATTTCAAGAATTTAGTATTGATTACAATTGAGGTTATTTTCTCATTTTTTGGTAAATATTAAAAATGGTTTTAGACCATGAATATTTTCAAGCTCTTTTCTCGCTTTTCTCTTTTGTTTCCCTACACACATTTTTGTGTTGAAATTATGTATTTAAAAGAGTTGTTATTATTCAATTCATTAAACAAAATGTAGTTGATGTAGTTGTCTTTCTTGTATAGAAAAAACATTATAAAGTTTTGAAATAGCCTTGGTTCCTAAGTGTCATAATTTGATATTGATTATTGTTTGATAAAGGCTTTGAGTGAAAAATTATTAAATATTTTGATAAACTTTTCGTTTGAAGAGACCATAGTCTAGGCCATGAATAAAGGTGATCCTTTTGCCTGTTGTGTGAAGTATTTAAGTGCCATGTTCCAAAGTGTCGACTATTACATGTGGTTGATAAATGATAAAGGAAATATGTTTATGGGTGTTGTAGCTCACTTCAAACTTAAACTCTATCTATATATTGATCGGTATTTTATGAATTACATAGAGTAATTTTGGGATATGTCTGTGGATGGAAAATCAACTTGGTTTTCTTGCTCATATGAAGAATATTGACATTCAATCATTAATATTATTAACTTTGGGTTAATGAAAGTTGTTGAAGCTCTATTGCAAACTAAACATGACTATTAATAAGGATATGAAATCAGTAAAAGGAAAATGTAAACCCCAATTCCCTATTGAATACTTCTATGTAATAATGACATCAAAACTCATTTCTCAAAAGGAAGTATATCCACCCACTCGTAAATTCATGGAATTTAAATAAATCAATGCTAAAAGTAAATATATATGAATAAGGTTGTGAATAATAAACCTAGTGAGTTTGGAAAGGGATTTTCCCTTCCTCATTTTATTTGCCTATTATTTAAAAGGCTCATTGTTGCTAGTATACACCCATTTCACTATTATTCTATCATTTTCCATTGTTTTCATAAATATACATGATTAGACCCTTTGTAAATAACTATATTATTCTCTCATATTTTATTTTTTTATGAACAAAATTACAATTCATGATCATAAATATATCATAGAGTATGTTTGAAGCTGTTGGAAATTGTTTGTGACAACCATGAAAAGAATTCATGTCAGTGTTTAATGATACTAATTCAACAAACTAAGGCTTTTTTTTGGTAGATGATCCAATATGATTTCATTTCTTCATAATATTTTCCTATATCACATCCCAATTTATGCTTGAATGATTATATGTTGATTTAGGCCATGTTTAACGTATTTCAAAAAAATGTAATTTATTTACTACATTTAATTAGAAAATTTCTATTATTGATGTTTTTATTTGGATTCTATATCAGCTTCTTTAGTAAGAATACTAGAGGAAATGGAAGGGGAAGGGGAAAGGGCCCATTGTTTTTGGCAGGATGGCTTCAAAAAATGAATTTGATTTTCCATACACTTTGATGTGGCTTCCAGTGAATTCAATCATATTTTATAGACTAGTCAAATTGATCTTGGTGGTAAAGTTGCATTGCCTCCTTCACCAACTCAACCTAATAACTTCCTAAAACCTCATCCTAACATTTCCAATAGCCCTAAGTCTCATAGACAACTTTCTAATGATGGATGGAACCCTAAACCTATACAATCTCCATTTGGTGTTGTACATTGGATTTCCATGTCGTGGATGTTCCCTTTATATATTCTCCTAACCATGTGATTCCTTTTACTGCCTCTTTTGTTAGATCTATTACCATACATCCCATCCCTGTCTTCCAAGAAGATAAACATAAAAGACCCCTAGATAACCTTGATTCATACTCCATTTATTCCACTTCTACTTCCAAGCCATGTGAAGTCAAGGTCAAATAAGAAAGAAAAATAGATATTTCTTTCAGTGATATGCATTCAAAGATTTGGTGAAATTTGTTTACTGTTCTCTTCTTTGACATTTTGCACATTATATTTTGACATCATGTTGGACATCTATGACATATTTCAATGATGACATTAATATTATACATTATGTTTCTCTTGGGAGGCAAAAGGGATACATGTTTACATGATGATAATTTAATGAATTTTCATATGATATATTTATATTGTTTTCTTATGATTATTTGCTAATTATAAATGGGAGTTACAACATAAAAACATGAATATCAAATAAGTATTAAAGGAGTATAGTGGGACCTCACCTAATTATAGTTATTATTCATTAAATAAATTCATAACTTGTTCTCTCTGTTATAGATGAAAATAATGAATACATATCAATTAAGATGTAGTTCAACCACTAAATTGATTTCCATTGTAACCAAAAAAGAAAGATTACAATTTGGAGGAAATTTTTTTTGGAGATATCCTAGAGCTTGCAAGTTTTATTATCACTTTAAATATTTCTCCTTTTTTAGTTTTCTAGCATAAAAATATCTTGCTAATAGTAAGGGACATCTTGAAAGGTAGTGCAGAAATATAGTTTAGCTTTCTTTGAATTATGCTTCAAGGTTAAGTTGTTTGATTTAAATTTTTACTCATTTTATTAAGAAGTTCTAATTAATTAAATGATAATTAGTTTTATTTTTGCAGAATTTAATGATATTTAGCAGTTTCTGGAAGTGATCTAGTGAAAAATTCTATATAAGTATTTATCATCTAAGGATCTTCTTCAATTCTGATTCTCTTAAGTGTTTGTAAAAAAAAATTGTAGTTGAAACTCATATCTCCTAATAGAATTGGTAGACATGTCCAATAAAAGCATTTTATCCATGAAAATGATGAAATACAAAACATTTTGGATTGCAAAATTAGATAACAAAATAGTAACTACAAAACAAATAAAGAACAAACTTTTATCATGAACATAAAAACAAAGAAAATAAAATCCTAGATACCAAATCTTATCTTAGATAGTATAGTAGATATCAAATAATCTATTGTTAAATTATTAATATATTAATGAAAATAATAATCTTTAATTAATGACATAGATGAGAAGTCTTTTAAAGATAAAATGCAAAATTACTGCAAATAGTGAGCAAATCAGCTAGTCATGGAATTGTCTATGCTCTTTGCTCTTCCTTTGCTCCTAAAAACATATGCTATTTCTATCATTGATGGTAGGTCCTATCTCAGCGTAATTGACTAGCATTATTTGTTGACTCTCGATATGGGCAAGGATTTGAATGTTGAAATTGAATTGAAACTATAGCTATTATTCTCATTCACCCAACCAAAGTTTACGATGTCAATAGAAACGAAGTCAGGTGGTCCAAGGATGGGATGAGAAGGCCAGGTCCAATGCCGAGTGAAATTAGTAAGAAACATCAATTTTTGTCATCTACGACTTTTGTTACAATTAATTTACTCCGTGATTTAATTATTTAATGGGTTTTAATTTATGAAGGCATTAAAAAAGTTTTCAATGATATTTCAAAGCTAAAGTTTAATAAACTCAAGAGAGTAAAACATGATTTTGATTTATTTTAATTTTAGTAAAAAACAAAACTTTAATTTATTCCCTATTAATTGTAATGAAATTAATAATTTAGGAATCAACAAAAATAATAATAAATATGTATTATTTGAATTTAGTTTTTTGTGATTCATATTATGAATGTTGGGAATTTTTTTGATAATAATTACATCAATAATATTTAATCCATATTATGAATATTGTAATTTATTTTTATAATGACTATATCAAGAACATTTCAACAACCTATTTTCGAACTATCTAGTATGGTTTATCATATATATTATTATTTTTTATAAAATATATATTAAAATTTTTAATATTTTTATAAAATGAATATTTGTATTTTATTAGACAAAACGAAATTAGAAGTCATTATAAAAATAAAATAACGATATTAGAGTTTATCACCTATGTAATAAGTATAACAAAACTAACTAATTTATCAATTAACTAATTATATTTTCTTTTCTCTATCTTTTGGTCTTGTCTAGTTACCCACTCCAATGTAGTTTTTTCCTGTTCAAATGGATGACCTTCTCTATCTATTCAACCTGCAAGCATGATCTGGTTCTTCAACTTGGCCTAGCGAAGAACCACACTTGTTGAATTATGATGTAATTTTCACTGAAAACTCTTCTAAAAAACAATATTCTTTTTAATGGAAAATCATGAATTACAAAAACACACTTATTTAATAAAAATAAAAAATAAAAATACATTTATATATGACAAAATGATATGATACCAAAACTATTTTAAAACATAAACACTTATACATAAGTGTGCAAAAATGTGAGCAATGGGTATTGTAGTTGGAATTCGTGAAATAGTCTAGTTTAATTTCTATAAAAAAGAATGTAATGTTAAAATGATATAAATTTTTTTATTTAAATATATATGATATGGAAAAAGTTATTATAGTAATTTTAAAAACATTATCCACCAAAACACAAAATAGTAGTTATACAATTTATTTTTTTACCCAATGGCACCAAATGACACATTTACCTAGAGTCTTTCCCCCTTTAAATATGTTATATTCCACATGAATACCATGGGTCAATACCATGGGCTTTCATAAACCTAGAGCTCAAAGACGCTAGTAACTTGATTGAGTCAAGTTTCCTTGAACTACCCAACAAGATTTTATAAAAATTAAAAAGCTAAGTAATAAAAATTCATATAGACTCATAGGATATATAAAATTCAAAGTAAGAAAATGGAGCTAATATAATTTTGTGAAAATGAAGCTAATTATTATTAAATGTTTAAATTTAATTTTCTTTTAAATAATTTATTATAATGATATTTATTTATTTTTAATTATAATCAACATTAGTTTACATAAAATTACATAATATTACAACATCTCTTCCATAGTCGAGAGTGCCTACTTTAATTCTCCTCAATTTTGCGCATAATTTGTAAAAAAATATCCTATTCTATAATTGCACTCATTAAAATTTAGTGATTATTCTGGCATGTTGAACCAAACTTCAGAACCAACTTGCTAGAGAAATCCATATGACCTTTGTAGAAGGATTTGGAGCAACACTTTGGAGGATCTCCTTGGATAGGCATGTGACCACTTTGGAGCGTTTCCTTAGATAGACCTATGATAACTTTGGAGAAGGCTATGGAGAGAATTTTCAACAGATCCTTGGCCATACTTTGAAGAGTGAAGAAGTTAGATGAAGAGGTGTAGAAATTTTGTTGGATAAATCCTTGATTAGATCTTGAAGGGTGAAGAAGTTTCTTCAGAGCAATTATTGAAAAGATCTTGAAACACCTTGAGATACCTTGAAGAAAGAAATTTCGAAAGGTTGGAGCTTGAATTAGAGGATTGGAGTCGTCATACGAGGTTAAAGCCTCATTGAGACCATGTCGGAGCTTGGATTGATTTTTGAGGATTGAACTTCTCATATGAGGTTGTAGCCTCCTTAAGACCAGGTTGGAGCCTAGATTGATATTTGAGGATTAGACTCCTCATTCAAGGTTGGAGCCTTGAAGAAGTTTTAGATTTTGTTGTACAAGTTGGAGCTCGAGTTTTTGCATAATAGAATTGAAATCCTCATTATTTTCATTAATACAATTATTTTCTTTTTCTAAAACTTCTGTTCCAGTTTACTAGTGATATTAACTCGCATAATATAACAATTGTAAAGAAATATTGATTCACCCCCCTCTCATTATTTCCAATAATTGGTATCAAAGCTAATACCTTCAAGCACAACCTAATAGTTGGAAGGTAGATCATAGGAACACAAATGGAAACATCAAGAAGGAAGGGCTCCAAACCTTCTAAAGCTATGTCCTCATAAGTCATGAAAAGAGAAGTAAATCAAGTTGGAAAAGTTCCATTGTTTGATGGAATGAATTATGTGTCATGGAGAAACATAATGGGGTACAATGTGATGGCTCTAGGATATGAGGTATGGGAATCAATTGTTACTACAAAAAAATCAAATGAATACAATACAAAATAGATGGAATCAAATTTGAGTAGTATATTAGACTCTATAGAAAGAAATCTTTGTCAATGTTCTTAAGCTAGGAAATCTTGGGAAAAAATACAAAAACTCTATGAATAATTTGGCTTTGTGCTTATTGAAACAACACTAGAATACGTGGAACAAAAGCACAAGGATGATCATGAATAAAAGAAAATAGATGAAAAATACATTGAAGTACAGGATAAAGTAAACCTTGAAGTGGAGCTTACGGTTACTTTGGAAGAAATAAATAAATTGATAAAATAAAAAATAGAGCGTGAAGATAAGAATAAATAAATTGAGAAAATAAATATAGAGCATGAAGAGAAGAATCATGACCTCGAATGTTTCTCCTAAGGCTCCAAGAAGAACAAAGATCTAAGGAATTTAACAAGCTTGAAGAAAAATTGCATCAACAAGAAAGGAGACATGAAGAAGAAGTCAACTCCCTTAAAGTTCAGCTAGAAGAAGCAAAGAGATAAGAAGAAGTAACACAAATCCAAATGATGAAAGAAAAATAATAATCTAATACATTGGGAATAAAAGAGACAAGAGAATTCATTACTTTATGAGCAACAAATATTCTTAATGATCGACAATTGTCCTAGTGCTTCAATGGAAAATCAAGCTACAATGGATGGTAGGAGAACATTTAAAAACATGATATATATGTACACCATATTTTCATAAATGTTTTCTTTTGGTGATCACACATGTCAATCCATGATCCACTGGAAAATATAGGAATATGTTCATGCATGTAAGATTGACAGATGAAATACTAGTTTCTACCTCAGAAAATCTTGATGAAAAATGCCACAAGCCCACGATTTCTCACAAATTTTTTCCTACATCACAGTGAGATGAAATATACATTAGATATACACCAATTTATTAGCATACGATATGTCACTAACAATATTCATTTATAGACAAGGATGCTAGATTTCGAGAACAAAACTTAAATCTTTTGCAACAGAGGTTTGAGAACTAGATTTATGCTAGAAATAAAAGGAGACATAAGTTGATGTTTGATATTCAATTCATATCAAGATTACCATTGTATTCAAAGAAATGCAAGTGATTTTTGGGAAGAACTATGCAAGTGGGAGTATCACCCTTTTGTCTCAGGGAATTTATCCTTAGAAAACTTAAATGCCAGAAAGAATAACCTATTGCACAACTACATGCACTACATTATTAGATCTTCCTGCATTGGACATACCTCATTCATCTTGCTTCCATGCCAATAGCATCAACTAATCTAATCCATGTGAAAATGAACTTTGATCCATACACATCAAATATTTATAGCATGAGAGAGGTGAGTGGTGAATTAGCAATGGTTAACAAGAATATTCCCATGACTTGACTAATATTGGACTCTAGAATCTTGATCTAAAGAATAAGATTATTTATCCCAAAGGATCAATTCAAAATATCAATGATATTTATAATGAACTAAAGGCTATATACAAGATAGTATGAGATATCAAGCAACATGCCATTGTTGATATGACTACTAATTGTGGTTTCTATTTAAATAAGAACTAAAGCCTCAACATTCACATGGACCAACCTAATTTTGGGAAGCTAAATTCCCTACATTTTTACATTTTGTCAAACCAACCCTTAATTTGCTTCATTGGAAGATAAAAAAAGATACAAAATAAATCACTAAAACAATGAAGTTCTAGTTAAATAATAGACAAAAGATAAAGGAAATGAAGGCTTCTGAGAAGAAAATAGTGTTACTTATCCAGGCCCTGAAAAGAAGAGAAGAAGCATAATCTCAGGGGGAGCATGATAGGTGGAGAAAATGATAGGTTATATGGGAAATTAGTTGACAGGGGGAGTTATCCTTTGTAATTGATGTCAAAGAGGGAACAAAAGAAGCAAATCTACAAAGATTTTTATTGAGGGGGAGTTGCTTATAGGCTCAGTGTCATTTATTTTTGTAGATGTTTTACTTAGGTTGTTGCCATCAATGAAAAAGGGGGAAATTGTTGAAGAGTTTCCATTGATGTCAATGAAAGGGAGAGATCACACCTTTAGGAATAAGTTTATTACAAACTCATGGTTTAGGTTACAAAATTAGTTACATATTTGAGCTTCCGAATATTAAAGAAAACCTCAAGGTTAGATATGTATTCAATATATCCATGTCAACACACTTTTTCTATGTAGCAGAAGTAATTTACATAATCATAATAACATGCACTGAAGTACTCTTCTCTTATGTAGCAATATGATTTTACAAACAAAGAAGGGCTTATTTATGGAAATTACAATGAAATTGATTTTGTGTGAGGGTCTCCAAAACGTTGTGCAAATATACCTGCATTTAAGATAATGAGGACAAATATAATCATGTCAGCTCTATCACAAATTCAAGTTGGCTAGATAAAAATAAAAATTAGTATAAACATGTTGGTTCTTGTTAGTTTTTGTAGCATCAGATGGTGTTATCGTCTCAAACTTTGTGGATAGGCTAAAACACACGAGTTCTCCAAAACCAAAAATATTTTCTGGAAATTCCACACAGAGATAACTTAATTAAAATTAATTAACCATCATTTAAAATTATCCCAAGTCTAACTTAGGAAAACTGGGTAATTAATAGTAATTAATTGAGAAAGGTGAAAATTCTCTAAAAACTTGCATGGATCGACTTAGAGATGATCTCAACCATGGATTAAATTTCAATCATGGTCAATGAATTATCAACTAGATATTATAAGAAGAGGTCGATCGGTATATGGAGGATAGCTTAGTTGCAAATACTTAGTGATCAAGGCAGTTCGATTTTCTAATAGTAGGTAATTTAGCAGTGAAATGAAGCTAGCGATCCAGTAGCAGGTGGAAGAGGAGTAGAGTACCAGATTTCTAAAGGAGTTCCCAATTCTGGAAGAGTTAAGATAGGAGGTTGATTTTATTATCCAAGAGGTTGTGTAATGCTTACGTAGTGCCTCAGGAGGAGTAGTTCGATTCAACCAACAACGAGGTTGATTTAGCTTCCAGTGGCTGGGAAAATTTCTAGGAGGCCATGAGAATCACTTCCGAAGGAAATAATAGGCTAGATGTCATCATCAGAGGTAATTTATGGGTGGCATGAGTTGGGTCTTTGCAAAGGGAGTGCAAAATCTTGCGCATAGGTGTTCAATAGCTAGTTCTAAGACACAATTTTTTGCGAGATTTCTTGGAGAGGCGGGTAAAATTACCTTGGTAATTTTTCTAGTATTTATCTTAGATAGAAACACCATTTTGGCATCCATTTTATTGTACTCTGAATTTCTATTGCTTCATAAAAATAAAACCCTCAACTACTGAACTGGTTTTCCCACATTGGATTTTTTCCGGGGACAATTGTCCAAAAATGACGATGTCATTTTTATGTGTGTGTGTGCTAACATTTCTCAGTTTGCAACACTTTTATATTTTCGTAGTTTTTATCGTGAAAAAATATAGTGTGATTTATTCATTGTTTTTTGTATCAAATAAATTGCATAATTAAATTTTTAGTTACAAGAATAAATTTATAGTTAGAAGAATAAATTTCTAATTGCTGCAATTAGACTTGTAATTTTTCACATGGTATCAGAGAAAAGTTTTAAGGATCGGAAGCTCAGAGACAAAAGGGGAGAAATTTGTTGTTCATAGGGAGCAACAACATGGATTTCCCAGGGGCTTCACAGTGCCTAGCCATATAGACTTGCAAATTGCTAGACAGTGTTCGATTTTTCAAGTTGCAAGGTTCAAGAAGGTTCAATTTGTTTGGGGTAGTGATTCAATAGGTAGATGGAGAAACAACTCAATATTTTCATAGAGTAGACTCTTGGTCTAGGTACAGAGGGTTTTTTGTATTTTGTTAAGGTAAATTTAGTGTCGAGATGAAGGGAAATTGCACACATAGAGGGACTTCCTCTCAAAGGGTTTCTAGTTTCATAAATCCAAAATTTTTAGTTGAAGCAGGAAGTAGCAACAGACATATTTTCTCACTCTAAGAAGAAGTGTGAATAACAGAGCTAGCAACCAAGAAAGTGAAAGAGGGAAATTTTGACCCCAGGTCAATTTTTTATGGAGATGGCCTCAATAGGGCTTAGATATTAGGAAAGATTAGAGGGTGCATCCAACAATTTCATTCAAAAGGCATGGATCTCCTTTCTACTAAATGAGTATGATCTGAAGATGTACACAGAGAGAGTTGTACCTATACCTACAGACCTGCGGTAGTTAGAAAATTACAAAAAAGACATTTCCAAGGTGATGCAATTGATTCTCGATGGAGTTCAAGATCATGTAGTCTCACATATAGCAGCCAAGAACACGACCAAAGAAATGTGGGATGCTATCAAAAGACTGTACTATAATCCTTCCGAGAAATGGAAGATGTTCCTGAAAGAAAAGATGAGGAATTTTGGAATGTGGAAGGGAGAAGGCATCAACCCCTTTCTCACTAGAATTCAGGATATTTGAGATGAGCTTGTAGTTGTAGGAGAGTCACCTACACCTACAAAAATTGTGTGCTTCGCCCTCAACAGTGTCACTGAGGAGTGATAGACCTTCATCCAGGTAATTCTCGGACAAGATTAATTATGTGGGTGGGATCAAATATGGGAAACTATCACACAAGAGGATATGAGGTGAGCTCTAGTAAAGAGCTCCATCAATGACAATAGAAAAAAAGGGTCAAAAGGTGTGAAGGAGGAGAATGTGTCCCTTACATTGAAGGGGAAAAAAAAAGTTCCTAATAAAGGATAAGGCTCGCAAGGAGAGAAGAAGAGGAAGAAGGACATGTACAAGATCAAGTGTTTCTCATGTGGTGATTTGAAAATTACAGTAACCAGTCTCATCAAAGGAAGAAGGATAAGAAGGACAAGCAGGATCAAGCAACAACACTTTCAGAGATTGATAATCTTTCGTCTAAGCTAGAGGACGATTTATCCATGTATGCAACTATACCTCTAGGAGAGAGGTGGGTTGATGTAGATCTTTATTTACAAAGTTGCAGAGATTTGGGAAGGGTCCATTGAGGAGTAGTGGTTGTAGTTCACTGCTCATATGGATCATAAATTTTCTACATGAGCCCACAATATTGAATAGTAGGAGGATCAATTTCAGTTGGTGCAGTTAGTTCCAGAGTGATAGTTGCAGAATACTTGCAGTCAGATGATGAGGAGCACAAAGCAGTGTTGAAAGCATTAAAAGAGGCACAGTGCAGAGTCATCAACAACAAAATTTCCTAATAGAGAGTGCAGAGGCTAGTAGTTTTTAGAGACTCAGGAGACAATTGCATCATATAGCTACAATTGATTCATTATTTTGGATGCTTCCCAGTTACAATAGTTGCAACAAAAACAACAACAAGAATGAAAAGGAGTGTTATTTGGGTTGCAGTGAAGAAGCAGAGTTGGTAGCAATATAGGTTATATAATGTAGTCCCATCATCATCATAGATGCATCATGGTTCAACTATAGTCAATGGTAGATGAATAAAAGTTACCAAAATGGTTGATAAATAGTAATAGGAAACTACAGTTGTCAAAAATAAATAACGTGATCCGAATGGAAACTCACATCCACTTGTTAGAGCCTAGATTTCCGTCAGGATGAAAAGACAAGGTTCTAGGTCCACATCAAACCACGCTCAGCCTCGTAGCTAGCCGTACGAGGACAAGGGAGGGCTCTCCCCGGATCGATCTCGGTAGAAAACAAGCGATGGGGCTCGATATGACTGAAATAAAGGCTAATTTTAGGCTAGGTATAAAGTACGAGGGTTTGTTGTGAGTTTTTGGGGGTTTTGTGTTGGAAACAGGGAAAGGCGAATTGGGCTCGGGGATGAGGCACAATTTCTGTAGAGTTCTGATTGGGGCAAGGAAGGAAATCGTTTTGATGCTTTAAATTGAGTGAATGAATATATTGGACTAGTGAGGAGCTAAGGAGAGCAAGAGAGTTTCAAGAATTCTCCTTAAACAAATGAAAACGTGGAAATTTAAACAAATTCAAAGGCAGAGCATAACAGTTAATGGATTCCACCTTAATCACTCATTTGCTCAAATTCAGAAGAAAAGAGAGGAAAATGATACACATAACACTAATGAACTTGCAATTAGTTAGAGAAGCACACCATCAAAACATAAAGGCACATGGATCTGAAACAGTGCTGCAAAACCCTGGTCTTTCCTTAGCCAAAAATGTAGAGACAAAATGTACAATGATATGCCAAAGCAATCCCAAGTGTCCAACCCTGAAAATGACTTAAGAATTACATGATATAGACTAGCTCAACCCATTCCCTTGCCTCTAGGGGTCGATCTCATCATTCTAGGAGCTGCTTCAACCAATTCTAAACAAAGCACTAAAATCTAGGCAGTCAAAACAACTTGCCTCTATAAGGTAGGAAACTGATTCATTCATTAAATTTTCACTTTTTGGTGAATGAATCCTCTAGAACAAGTAAATAAGTGCCAAAATTACATCATTTTTATCCAATTACATCAAGATATATCAAAAATTACATCACAAAGCAAAACTAGTAAAACTGGCCGAATTTCTGAGTTGGAAGGTGAAAAATTGGGCAAAAAACCTCTGTGCACCGCGCCAATTTCTCTGTGTGTCGCGCCACTTTGAAACTGAGTTTGAGGCACTTCCTGAAGTCCAAATTGAGCCAAGGTGTGCTTTTTGTAAATCCATTCCTCTCTACTATCCAACCCAAGTGGAATTTCTGAATTTGGTTCCCATTTACCCCTTCAAATATTAAATCTCCCAAGACTGCTTCCTGTGTGTCAAAATAGGGGCAAAGAGGTAAGTTTTTGAGTGTTTTTGACCTCCCGAGGACTCAAAACTTGCCGAAACTTCTTGGACATGCACCAGCAGTCATGATTTTTCATGAAAAATCCAAAAATATAAAGTTTTTTCCATTTGGAGCTTCTTATCATAAGCGCACACCACGTGGCGTGGCGCACAGGGAGAAAAACCCTGTTTTTTGTACAAAAATTTGCCAAAATGCCAAAAATGCCCCAAATTTCTTGAAATTTGGGCTATAGCTTCTTCATTAAGCGTTATGCTGGGCTAAAGAGGCTTTGGCCAATATCTAAAGATTATCAAGCCCCCTTTGCCTCTTTTGCTTCCTTATTGCCTTCCTCAATTTTGCCTTCACATTCTTGATTCGGGCCTTCCACACCTTGTTTCGTGCCATGTAGTGGAAAGACATGTGTCTTAGCAAAGAATGGTCCTTGTTGGCCTTGTCCAACAGCCTCTATAAGTGCATGTTAACTCTCTCAAGATTAGACTCCCGATCCTCATTAATCTCTTGCTCCAATGACGTCAGCTCAATTGTTCTCTTTTGTGCAACCTGGCGATTCTCGCGGATGTTCTGTAACTCCATGATTGCTTGCTGATCTTCAAGATGTTTGTTTCTCTACTCCAAATATCTCATGGTCCACCTAGCTCTCATAAATTCAAGAGATAAGGCTTGAATCTATGCTTGCTGCTCCTGGATGATCTCCCTAAGTTTGGCACTTTGTGTGCCCGTATTTGTATCATCATCATGAATGAGAATGAAGTCGGTCTCTATTTTACCTAAAGGCCCCTCATCCTACATTGGCCTCTTGCCTTTGTCCTGTACTAGTTGTGCTGATGGAGAAAGTGAGGCCCCTTCCACCCCGGGTGGAGATAATACTCGCTTTACCTCTGCAAACAAATGTCTAGTGCCTCTCTGATATGTGATGAATACCATCACACTAGCGGTCTCATGGTGCTCATACTGATGAGAAGGTTCACCTTCATGATTAACCTCTGATAATCCCTGTGAAGCTCTAAAGAAGTCATGAGAGATGAAATCATCTCAAGTGATGCCCTGTAGTCCAAGCTAATGAACCACCAAAATCTTAATAAGAGAAAAATGATAGACATTGTTAAGTTGCTGCTGAGGTGTTTTGTGTTGCACAAGGGTGGTCATCCTCTCTATGTTCCGGCAAAAGAAATATGGAATTTTCATCATCCGTACCCTGGTGAAATGCATGAGCAACCTGATGTGATAAGCATAGAGATGAGAGAACCGTCCCTCACAGCTGAAATATTTCATGATCAACTTCATTAGTGGAGCATATTCATCATTCAGATATCGGAATGGGAAGACTCTCTTGAGCTGCCTCAAGAAACTGGTTTTAATGTATGGCTCATAATGCTTCCTGTCAATCTTCTTCTTCTTGTTCCATGGCTCTCCAATGTTCAGTATGCCGGTTGCTAATGAGACAAATTCTGGTGTAAGTGTGAAGGTGACGCTGGCTAAGATAGCTTTATCTCCATGTAAGTGCAACATGAATAGACGAGCTAGTTCATGATGAAATTGAACACTAGCCACCTTTCGACAAAACTCATGGCATGATTGATGATCAAAATAAAACATGGCAAGAGGGTAGGCTTGCAATTCTGTAAGGGTGATTGGTTCTTCTCTTACATGTCTGCAACTTTTATGAGGCCTCTGGGGTGCCTGTTCTTCCAAGGGTAAGTCACTTTGGGTTTCCACTTCATAGTCTAATGAATGCTCAGATGCTATGACTATTGTTTTATCAAACCACCTTGGAGAAAAAGATGCCAGTATATGAAAACTATTTAGACTGCTCTTTTGTGTGCAAAGTCTGCCAACAAATCCTGCCACCAAATTTTGCCACCAAAGGGAAAAAACAAATGCAACAGGGACTGTTAGGAAGGGGAAATAACAGTGAGGAATGGGAATTATTGGGAGAAATTTGATAGGGAAATATGGGAGAGGGATTGAGGGATTTATGTATGGGAATAGGGTTTAGGGTTTGGAATTGTTGTATAGGGTTTGGGGTATGAGGTTGGGGAACTTGGGAAAGAGCATTTAGGAGAAGGGATTGATGAGATTAGGGGGTAGGAAATTATGGAATGATAAATACAAAGGAAGAATAGGAAGAAGAAGTGACAACTTTGGTAGCAAAACATTGATTTTGACACCCACAACAATTTTCCTTTGAGGCACTTTTGTAGTAGAGTTTAGATTTTTGTTTCAATCATTTACATTCATAAACCACCATTCCTTATCACAACAATGGATGAAACATCAATATGTTGACCCTACCTAGCAAATCCACGCAAATAAAGGGAAATTTGAAGAAATTTGTAGAAAATTCGGGCTTTCAAGTGTGTGCGCCGCAACGCATACCCAACATGCCGTGCGCTGCCAGTGTGTTGCGCCCGTTCAGATTTTCACTGGAAATTTTCTCCTAGTGCGCCGTGCCACCTGCTCTGTGTGCCGCGTGGCCATATTTCCTCCAACTTCACCCAAATCTCTCACAACTCAAGCAATTGCTTTGAACTATTATCTCTTTACTCTTGGCATTCAAAATGACCTTGACCCTCATGGAGAAATCTTTATAAAGACATGAGACATGGTTTTGATTTTTGATTCTCCAAAACCCATTTTTATAATGTTTGACATTGGTACTTTTTCACACTTTAATGCAACTCTGTTTTTTCATACTTCCTTTTTGATTTTCACTGAAATGATGACATTTTTTGGCCATTTTTGCAAGGATAGTTGACATAGAATTTGGCAAAGGAGACCAGGGCTGCGCCTAAAGATTTGAAAAACTAAAAACTTTGAAAATTATTACAAAAGGCAAAATGTTTGACTTTTCTTCAAAACGGAGTTTTGAAGAACAGTCACAAACATTCCATATGATGATAAAAATCTTTGAATGACAACTTTGTAAGAACCTCCCTCTGGCCTGCTGACTTTATTGAAAATTGTGAAGACACATTTTGTGAAACCCTAGACCTAGTGACTGAAAATAACTGTTGCTGATCAAAAGACATGAAAAATTGATTTTGATGAACAGACCTGAGCCAACAGTGCAAAGCATGAGGGGAATGAATGAAAAAGCCCTTCCGTCAGATTATGGCATGCCCCTAGCGGAATGCAACTGAGTGAATCGAGTGAGACACCTAAAAATGAAATGCAAAAAGAGTTTTGATCTCTGACGAAGGGATGACCAGACCGACTCTAACACCACCGATGGTATTTTCCCATGATATTTACCTATGGTATCCACCCATGGTTTTTACCCATGGTATTATAACTCAAAAGGATATAAATTTTGGCCTCACTTTGAAAAAGGGTGGTTTCGTCCACACAATGGAGTTGTCATTGTTTTCCTTGTAAAAACTAATTTCTTTATGTGCTTTCTTCTTCTCTAGGTGTTGCTTTTTCTTAGATATTGCCCCCCACAATCCAGATCAGTGGTATTAGAGCGGACTATGACTCCATGGCAATTAGAATTGAAGTGGGGTAGAATATTAGCTACAAAAACAAGGAAATCAATAAGCTTGAAGCTAATATTTAATCCTAACCTCAACCCAATGGAAACACACCATTTTTTTCATATTACCACCTTTCAGATGAAAGCATATGGATAGCCCAGGAAACATTACACAGGGAGGGGAGAGGTAACAAAATGAGTGATAAGATGGAATAAATGAAAATTGGCATCACATAATAAAACTTTAACTGTAATAGCCCAATTTTCATGTCTCTTTCCAATGTTCAACATGAACAAAAATAATAAGAAATATTCACTCAAGAGGAAGTTGCTCTCTAGATCCATCTATGCACCACAAAAAACCACTCGAAGAAAATATCTTGAGGATGATCACTCCACATAGAGGGGAAATATGCCAAAATAATTTTTTATCCAAAGACCCCTAGTATCATGGAAACGAAAGAAGGGGGCTACATTGAGAAATCAAAATTCCATGATCCTCTAATATTCTGTACAACCAGGGCTTTATCCTCTAACTTCTAGTGATCTTTGATGCGATTTTATATTTATTACTTAATATTTTTTAATTTTTGGTTATGTGGTCAATAATAGAAGTCAAGGTTTGATTTGTCCATGTGATATTCATATCTACTGTTAGTTTGGAAGAGAAAATTAGTTTTGGTGTTGTTTTTATCTTCATCAGTGTCCTTGAAGGAAAAGGAAGAAGCGTGTGATGACGAGAGTGAGCGTGGACAAGAATTGGGGGAGAATGTGCTCATATCTTCATCAGTGTCCTGGAAGGAAAAGGAAGAAGCGTGTGATGACGAGAGTGAGCATGGACAAGAATTGGGGGGAGAATGTGCTCAACTTTAGTTGCACATATATTCTGCCATAAATTTGTGTCATTATCACTATTATTATCTTCTTCCAACAGTGAAAAAATGACAGATATATCCTCTCTTCTTCATGCATCCGTGCTGCAAAATATCATAAACAAGCTCTATGAGAAGTGGAAAAAATGTGACCTTGGAGGTTGAAATAGTTGTCAGAACATTGATTGTTGTTGGTGACCATGAAAATATATCAATAATAATGAATGTGGTAACACATGAATTTGCCTACTCTCAAGAAAATCATTGAAAAATTGGTTTAATAGGGTTGGATGCGACAACTTTTGGTTTTGGAATCAGAAGCTGCTCAACATTTGGAGAAAATTGTTCCACCTATTCCTAACTCTTTCTCTAATCAAGATAGTAGGGTTTGTTATTATGTGTGTGAAGCCCTCTATAACATTGCAAAGTTTGAAAGAGGGGAATTTATTGTATTATTTAACCAAAATTTTGATGCACTATACAAACTTTCAACAAATTCATATACTAATGTTCAAAGTGTTGTAGAACTTTTAGATCTCTTGGTTAAGAACATTTCTATAGAAAGTGACCAGTTCAGGAATGGTTATGTGACCTTTTTTCAACATTGAGGAGTTTATATCACTTTTAATGGAGTGCATGAATGTTTTCAACCCTTCTGTATGTCAATTCTTAGTGGGATAGATTATTATTTTGGATAGTGTTCCTGACTTTGATATGTTGGCCTTCTTTCGAGACTTTCTTGGCAGCCTATTCAATATGCTTAGGGATTCTAGCCACAAGATACGACAATAGGTAGATTTCACACTCTCTGAATTATTACAAGGGATAAAAAAATATTCGTTGGTAGATTATGGGCACATGGATGAGATATTATTGTTAAGGGATGGCTCTACAGATGAGTTTACTCAGTTGACATTCATCACATAGATGAATTAATTTGTTAAGCTTGGGGGAGACCAGCTAGTTCCTTATTATGCTGATATAATGGGAGTAATTTTTCCATGCGTCTCTAACAAAGAAGAGAAATTAAGAGTGCTTTATCGTGAAACCAATGAAGAGATTCGTGAAATTATGTCTAGGCCTATTGAGGGATTTGATATTGGAGCAATGATTACCATTGCTAGGAGAGAAATATGGAATGAATGAGAAGCTACAAGGATGGAGGCATTACATTGGATGAAAGTTATTTTTTAGAAGCATCAAAAATAGGTCATATCATTTCTTGATGATACATTTCCTCCACTTCTTGATTCCCTCTCGGATCCATCTAGAGATGTAGTGTTGCTAGTTCTATAAGTCCATGCTTTCATAGCAAGAGATGCACTACATTTTTGCCATCTTGTTATCTTCCTTGTGCATCATTTATTAGGAAGCCAAGATAATTGATACTACAAAGGCTATGAATTCTTTTACATCCTAAATGAGTGTATTAAGAGTTATCGACTATCTTGGAAGGAGATGTTGATTTATATTTTTCCCTAGCTATGGTTCAGACGTTAAATTTAATCCTTCTTAATTTCTCCTTGTTGGATGAACATCAGGCACTAATAAAACAAGCTTTGTCCAACACTTCTGGATGAGCTTTATTTAATGCCTTGTATTCTTCCTAGTGTCATTTACCAATGGCAACAATAAGTCTCTACCTATTGGATCATGTGTATCAACATGCAACTGTTGTAATTCAATCACTAGTAGAGGAAGACATTAATGTTATGTTTCTCATGCAACTGTACAAGCTTGTTTGTCTACTTGAAACACTAATCTTCACATATTGGAGACTGCAAATTTTTTATCCTAGATGATTAACATGGTTGTTGAAAACTCTTTATAGCATTTTGATGCTACTTCCTCAGCAAAGTGTTGCATTCAATATTCTAAGGACACGATTGAAGACAGTTCCAACATACACCTTTAGTGGTGAACTTCTAAACATTAGTGGCAATACAATTAGATGAGCCACTTGAGGGAATCCCTACGCTCAAATCTTATCTCATATTCCCTCCCTTCTAAGTGGCTCAAAAAATGTTGAAGATTGAGACAGAAACATAAATATCAACAGTGGAACTAATGGAATCAAGTTTACCATGAGGTTGCAACCATTTGAGCACATACAATGTTAGCATCGTTTATATTGAAAATCACAATCACATATGACAAGGAGGACTAGAAAAAAAACTATTTCATCATGGTTATGGGTCAACCGAACAAAACGCTTTTCATTGAAGTCCATTTTCTATGCCACAGATTGTCACTATCATAGTTGGTTCACAAGCATTACAAGGTATCTCTATCATCGGATCTTTGTTCGTCATGGTTATGGGTCATGCACAAACCCACGACTATGGGTCAACCATGCAAAACACTTGCTTTCAACAATAGTTGGTTTTGGGTAATCCGAAAACCCATGGTTATGGGTCCACCACACAAAACCCTTCTCTTCATTGGCTCATGTTCAACAAAATATTCTGAGGAGGGAACTCTATGCAATGGGGACAATTGCTTCCTAAGGAGGGAGGAATGATCTGAATGGAAAGTCACATCCACCCATGGTAGTTACCCATGGTATTTTCCCATGGTATGCACCCATGTTTTTTACCCATGGTATCCACCCATGATTTTTACCCATGGTATTATAACTCAAAAAAATATAAATTTGGGCGTGACCTTGTAAAAGGATAGTTTCGCGCATACAATACAGTTGTAAATGTTTTCCTTTTAATAAAGAGTTTCTTTGTGTTTTTTCTTCTTCTCTAGGTGTTCAAGTTTCTCAGATATTAGCTCCCAATATCTAGATCACAACATGTATGGGAGGATGATGCAGATATAGGGTGTTTGAGCAATGCAACAATAAAGAACACCTTCCTCGAGAAGAGGGAGTGTTATTTTTTGTAGCATTAGATGATGTTATAGACTCAAAATTTGTGGAGAGGATACAACACATGATTTCTCCAAAACCCATAAATTGTTTCTAGAAATCCCACCTAGATATAACTCAAATAAATTAATTGACAATTATTTACATTTTTCCTAAGTCTATCTTGGGAAAACCTATTAATTAGGAGTAATTAATTGAGAAAGGTGAGAATTCTCTAGAAACTCACACAAATTTACTTAGATATAATCTCAACCATCGATTAAGGTTTAATCATGCTCATTGAAGTTCCAACTAGGTATTCTAAGAAGAGGTCGATGGGTAGATGGAGGATACACCAGTGGCAGATACTTAGTGATCAAGGCAATTTGATTTTCTAGTAGCAGGTGATTTAGTAGTGAGATTGATTTAGCGATAGAGTAGTAGGTGGCAAAGTAGCATATTCTAGGAGGATTACCTAGTTTCGGAAGATTTAGGAGAGGAGGTCGAGTTTATTCACCAGGAGGTTGTGTAATGGTTGTGTAGTGCCTTATGTAGAGTAGTTTGATTCAACCAGAAGTGAGGTTAATTCAACTTCCAATGACCAGGAAAATTTCCAGGAGGTCAGGAGAATCACTTCTAGAGGCAGCAATAGGAAATACATCATAATTAGATGAAGATTTTTGGTAGCATGAGTTAGGCTAGCGCACAGGGAGTGTAGAAGCTTGTGTAGAGGTGTTCCAGAGCTAGTCACGAGACTTAGATTGTTGCAGGATTAATTGGAGGGGAAAGTAACATTCCCTTAGTAATTTTTCCAGTATTTCTGTTAGATAGAAACACCATTTTGGTGTCCATTTTATCATACTTAAAATTTTTGCTACTGCATAATAATAAAACCCTCAACTACTGCACCGTTTTTCCCACATTGGGTTTTTTGGGATAATTGTCCAAATATTACAATGTCGTTTTTATGTGTGTGCACTAACATTTCTTAGTTTCTAGTGCTTTTAGTTTTCCATAGTTTTTATGGTGAAAAATTGCAGTGTGATTTATTCATTGTTTGTCATTGAAAAAAACTGCATAATGAATTTTTCAATTAGAAGAATAAATTTCTAATTGTTGTAATTAGACTTGTAAATTTTCACAGCTCTCCCCCAAAACGTATCGATTAAATATAGCTTCGAACTAGTATAAATATATTCATTTCGATTATCCAATTGGGAAAGGAATATAATAAATAACATTCAGACTTGAGGAAAAGTGAGTAAGAGTAGTTTAAAGAATAATTTCTTGGTTCATACCTATAATTTTGGATCAAAATTTATTGTAAGGGTTGTTTATTTTGGATAATTCTTTTAGAAGTTATCTTTTAAAGAAATTTTCGGACCCTTGTACCTTCACCTTGGAGTGGAACAATTTGGATCCCTTGAGGTAGACCTACTCGGAACTTTGGAGAAGACCAGTTTTGGCCTTTTGAAAAGATAAACCTTGGATATGTGGAGTGGCAGTTTCAACCCTATGGAGAATGTTAGAGTTCTATGCTATAGTAATAAAAGTCAGGTTTAGTCTTTTCATCATTTTGGTCAATTTGTAAAAGTGTTTCTATGATATCATAGAGATAAAGTCCTTAGTTTTTGTGAAGAGTGTGAGATCAAGTCTTTAGTGTCAATTTAGGACAGGATATAGTAAATTTTTTGAGTGATGAAAGACATCAAGTCGTCAATTTCATGAAAAGTCTAGGCTTAGTAAGCCTAGGATTAATGTGTCATCCAAGTCACAGATAACGTTAATAGTGGGTTTGGTTTTTCATCATTGGTAATAGTTAGTGGTGTTTTCTCAGTTAGTTACATATTCAAATTAAATTGTATGTCATACCCTTGTCACCACTTGAAAGTACGAAAGGTGTAAGGTTGTTGTTGTGCTTCTCCCTTGTGCCGAACTTGGACATTTTTCAATGTGAAAAGTAATCATTACACTTAAAGAAAGTTCTGAAACACATGGAGAGTTATAAATACATGTTTTGCCTTTCAAAAGTACATCAATTTATTTATTCATCCTCTTGGGATTCCCTGGATATCAAACAAGAGCTTGCGACGTTTATACTATAGGGTATTTGTTTCTTTCTCACTGAAAAGGTGGTGGTTTAAAGAACAAAAATAAGCGAAGGGGTATGAAGGTCTTGAAGAGGTTGATGAAGCTCCAAAAATAATATATAATCTACTTGGATCAATTAAAGTTGAAGGAAATGCTAAATTTAGCAAATGACAAATTTGTTGTGTTTCTGCGGTATTCTTTTTGAAGAAGTGTGTTGCTACATTTTTTACTGTTTTAGAAGTCAACTTCAAGATTAGTTTTTGACCAAATGGAGATGAATTTTGGAAGAAAAAAGAAAGAGTATTTTTCAAACACAAGCTAAATAAAAAAACCTCCTTCAGTTTCTTTACAGGTTTCATAGATGGGAAGATTCAAATGAAGCTGTACAACCTAATTTTTAGATTTCGTCACTTCTTGTTTTAGTCATGATATTTGGGTGTAGTGTCTAAGGAGTGCGAGAGGAATTTTTAAGAACTGAGGGAGGTTTCTCTGAAGTGAAAGCTTATGAAAAAAACTTCCTTCCTTTTTGTAACTACTGTCATTATTCAATAGATATGACCTAATATTTGACAACTATTTTCCATAAATTTGATCCCTATTTCCTAGCAGGTAGTTCTAAATATTAATTTAACTACATCTATCTTTAGGGATATGGTTGAACTTGGCCTCCTTATCTTGGAAAAGATTTTTTCCTTTATATTTTTTAAATTTCTATGAGAGGTGAGTTGGTGTGTGATAGAGAAAAGACATTGTGCATTGTACAGTTCTATTTAAAAATTTTAGTGAATGATGACAGTCGAAGTCTACTTGTTCAAGGCTTTATGTGTCAATCATTTATGGTGATATTTATATCCTATTTTTGTTTTTTTATCTTCTCTTATGGTTGTGTTTAAATGTTATATCTTCAGTGTTTAGTTAAATGAATTTATTTCAGAATCACTTTCAAGTGCTCTGTTATAAGTAACTAAATATTTTAGTGTTATTTTCCTCCACCATAATATCTAAAACTCATCCTTAACTAGATGCTTTAGATATTATCAAATTCATTATTCCTCTACTCACCTACCCATAAACAAATTGACAAATACACCATAAAGTATTTCCTACCTTGCCCCTGTCTAAGGATTCTCCATTTTCCCACCATAGCACTAAAAATATTTAGCTAGATTTGACTCCATTTCCAAAGAAGTTTCCCTCTCCCCTGCCATAAAATTACTAAAATTATTCAACCTTGATATATAGACCTAGCCTAAGATCCAGAAGATTTCACAAGGGAGAACCCTCTTTGGGTTTGGAAGGGATAGCTTCAAGCCCTAAATATTGGTTTGTGGTTACCTTTGGGTTCCTCTCCTTAGCCTGGAGGAATTACTAAGTGCTAACATAATGGCATCGTTGTTGGGGAACGAAAGGTTCCATGTTCCCCAGGAAAGAACCATCATGTTTCAAGTCTTATTACTGATGGTGAAAAGTTATCAGACATAAGAAGCTTATGCATTATTCACTGGGAAACTCCGTTGTCAACGAGATCCATAATCGAACTTTCAATGTTCCGCTAACAACTCTACTGGCTCAATAGGAGTTTTATATCTGCAAGGTATGCTCCCATAAATCGAGATCACATTCTAGGTTTTCCAAATGGCATGCCTCATGTAGACTGGAAAACTTATCTTCCTAGATTCAAAGATGGAAAAAAGGAGACGATGTTGGTCTTCATTTGCTCGAATTTCACATGCATGTACGCAAGCTAAGGGTTCAGTTTCATGAGGACTTCTTGATGAAGATGTTTATGGTATCCTTGGAGGTAAATGCATAATTATGGTATAAACTCTTACCAAATTATTTTTTGTATTATCATATATATTTTCATACAATATTTTATGAGAGATATATAGAATATCATTCTTCCTTCTTGTTGGTCAAAGATTGTTGCACATTTAAAAGAATTTATTGAGAACCTCAAATTTTTTTATGAAGATGATAAATTTATGGATGAATAGATTGTAGAGGCTATTCATGAGAACCCTTTTAACCATGAGGAAGAAGATATAGAAGTAGACTGCCATGATAATCAAAAGAATTTTCAGAAAACAATAATTACTCCCATGTCAAAAAGTGAAACTGATTAGAATTTTAATGTTGAAATTCATGTTCCTTCTTTTGCATACCATGAAGATGTTCAGATTTCAAGTCAGGATATCCAATCAAATTTTTCTTAAAATTCCATATTTTTTGAATCTTTGTTTCAAGAAAATAATGTCAAGGAAGCTCATGAAAATCAAAGTTTTAATATTGGATGCATGAAAACTCTTAAGGAAATATTGAAGAAAGGAAGGATGTTTTAAAATCCTTGGATGACATTGAAATAATTAATGATTTTACATCCTTGGAATTGACAAACTCATATATTTTTAAAGGCCAAAATGATATTCTTAATGAATCGCAAGAAAGTCTATCTTGTATGTTTCTGATGCACATTATGTCAATGTTCTATTTGAATATGTTTAATGATATGCAAAGTCTTACTTTGATGTACATGAGACAAGAAGACAAAAATTTATTTCTTATTAATATGAGAATGACCTTGAAACTGAACACATATACCAAGACCAACCAACCATTAGGAATGAAGTTTTTCTTTTTGGTTTAGCTCATCAAAAGGAGGTGGTTTTTCATGTTTTCTAGGATCCTTTTGCTAGTTTATTGTGTTCATCAGAGAAGGTTGGTTTTGTGTTATTCTCCAACATAGGGATTAGTTTCAGATGGCAGATTGAGTTGTCATGTTCCAAATTTCTATTCCTTCTTGGAGGAGCTAAAAGTAAAGTGAAATCGAGTAGCCATTTATTTGATTGGCTATATCAGGAATATGCATTTACATGATTGGATTGATTAGATGGATATAGTAGGATATAGGTGGCAATAAGTTCAAAACTCTAAGAATAATTTTTAGAAATTCTTAATTCAATTTTCAGAATGTGTTTTTAGATTGAAGTAGTAGTTATTTTGAGCATTCAGTTACAATTTAGTTTAAGTTTGGAATTCAGTTTTGGTTCTTCGACTTGCAGAGTAGCAACATGTTGCAAGATTGGGAGTGTCCCAATGGATTAGGCTACTAGTATATAGTGTTCTTTTACACCACAAAGGGAGGATTCCATCCCCATTGGAGCCATCATTAGAGTCCTATGCTATAGTAATCAAAGTTAGGTCTAGTCTTTTCATCATTTTGGTCACTTTGCGAAAATGTTGCTATGATCTCATAGAGATCAAGTCCTTAGTTTTTTTTAGGAGTGTGAGATCAATTTTATAGTGTCAATTTAGGATATGAGATATTAAAATTTTGAGTGATGAAATACATCAAGTCATCAATTTCATGAAAAGTATAGGTTTAGTAAGTCTAGGGTTAATGTGTCATCCAAGTCGTAGATAAAGGTAATAGTGGGTTTGGTTTGTTATCACTTGTAAAAGTTATTGGTGTCTTCTTAGTTAGTTACATAGTCAAATTAGATTGTATTTCATATCCTTGTCACCACTTGCAAGTACCAAAGGTGTAAGGTTGTTGATGCGTTTCTCCGTTGTGTTGTGCTTCGACTTTTTTAAATGTGAAAAGTCATCATTACGGTTATAAAGACGTGTTATGGATTTTAAAAATCCATTGATTTCTTTATTCATCCTACTTTGATTCCCTTGATATCAAACAAGACCTTGTTGTGCTTATACTACAGGGGATTTATTGCATCCTGGCTGAAAAGTGGTAGTTTAAAGAAAAAAATGAAAATAAGGGGCCTAAAGGTCATAAAGAGGTTGATGAAGATCTAGATATCATAAAATACAACCTAGTTTGTCTCAATTTAAGTTGAAATAAATTAAATTAAATTAACAATTTGAAAATTTCTTCATATTCTGTTGCGTTTGTTTCTAAATATGTTTGTGTGATCTTGCATTTGTTTTCTGAAGATCGCTGGTGTTCCTGTGTTTTTTAACTGTTTTAGCAGTCAACTTCAAGATTAGTTTCTTACCAAATGGAGATGAAATTTTCAAAACCAAAATAGGTTTTTATAAAAAAAAAACATAATTAAGAAAAAAACTCCTTTAGGTTCTTTACAGGTCTCATATATTGTAATATTCAAATGAATCTTTACAATCATATTTTTAGTTTTCG